>KV448261.1:43110-58713 GCA_001658105.1 Rhizopogon vinicolor AM-OR11-026 | reverse complement strand
CTGAGACACTCTGTTAAGTATTTGACCATAATACCACCACCACTTTCAGACGATGTATAGCGAGCCCAACGGCGCAACTAAGCCGGTGCAAGATTTGGACAAGATTTGTTCTCGGGTTCCTGTTAGCATCATATTTGGAGGCGAAAATGATTACATGTACGCCGTTTCACAACTCTCCAACGCCACGTCTAATTTTGGACGATACGTTGGCGCTGTAGACCCCGCGAAGTACAGGATGCTTTGGTAGATCCAGCTTCAGGCAGGCGTTTCTCCCGTATCATACGGGTTGACGGAGCAGGACACCTGGTATGCAGCTGAAATATTTCTCTCCCGACATCAAGTAACCATCTTCCACCAGGTGCCCCAATATGCTCCCGACCAGCTTGGCGAACACATATTCAACATTTTGTCAAGCGCGCCCTCATTGTCTAGGTTATAAGCTATTACTCCGGCTGCGTCCATTAGGCGCAGTCGGTTGTTGATGATATACATCTTTGGACAGCTTCCTTCCTTGCCCATTCGCCTATCGGGCTACCATCGTCACCGACGATACCTCTCCACTGTAGTAGCCTGCTGGTCAGGGCATCCCATTTCACGAACTTTTCTTCGAGTGTCATACTTGCCCGCCACAAGTCTTCGACGATACTACCCCACACAGACAGGGGATCAACTATTTGTGGCTGGATGTGCAACCCATGACCATGGTAGGGTGGCATAGAAGGGATAGCAGGTCCGTTTATGTGACTGGATTTGCTGAAATCTACGGAAGGTTCCAGTTGTTCGAGAATGCCGATTGCGGTCATGAGGACTTGCGATAACTGCAAATGTAAAGTTGAACTTCGAGACGCAAGACTTGATCGTAGCGTCACACGAGCAGCTTGTTGGAGAATAAGAAGCGACGGTGCTATCGAGAAAGTGGATGAACTTCAGAACATAGTGAAGACAATGCCCCGTACCTCTGCACTTCTGTAAAACAAGCGACAAGCATCTGCACAGAGTATCTCGCCACTGCCCGTTCGTGGCTCGCTCCAGTTTCGATGTGTTAGCTGTGACCAGAATATTCTCAAGGATCTTTAGCCAACTAAGAGAGTCTTCGGTGCTTCGTGGCAGTTGCACCTGCATCTCGATCCAGGATAGAAGAGACGACTTCAGAATGAGGGAAGTAGTCGCTTGTACATTACAAGTCAGGTTAGCGAGCACCTGTAAAAGCACATGAATTAAGTTTTGGCAGGGGTATTCATACTACGGACCTCCAATACTGCGCGTCGCAACACTTGATCGCGGGCTGAGCTCTGCACAAGACTGGCAATAAGGTCCCAAGTATGTCGGCGTTTAAGCACCTTCCAATCTTCCGTACTCATCATCCCGTCAGAAAGGAACCTGATGATCCATCCGCGCTCTTTCTTCCAGTCATCCGAATTGCTATACAGCATACCATATAGCATTGGCACATCAGTCACGTCCAGTTCTGGGCGCTGAAGAAGGAAACGCGACGTGCGGGGGTAGATGAAATTAGAAGGATAAAACACCCCACGAAGAGCGTGAGATAGGATCAAAGACGCAAACGAAGGCAATCGTAAAGGAAGGCCATCGGATGGGGCTTTGATGAGGTTCTTCAGAAGATTGAAGATGTACAGCGCATGCTGCTTTTCTTGCATATCCGAAAGCTAGCGAGGAGTGAGCATCACAAGACCTTGGAATAACTAAACGAGCACACAAACCTCCACCCACTTCCACACCCTTGCCAACAAGCTGAGCGAGGCTTCACGAATCTTTTCGTCTTTAGCAGATAAACAGCGGATAAGTAAGCTGAAAGCGTTCGATCGGAAAGTCTGCACCCATTCACGCGACGAAGCTGGAGGGCGAAGTGAAAGCATCTGTGCAACGAGCAGAATCACAAACAATGGATCGTAAACCTGTTCATCCAGGCCTACTTTCTCGTCTTCCTGCTCGTCTGACATACGCCTCCATATTGGAAACACATGGCAGGTTCTCAGCATGCGTATGGGATCCATGTTTTGTACTGCATCAAGCTGATTTGATACGGCTATGCCAGGGGAAGGTGACCACTTGGCGAGAATGGATGATATAGGCGTAAGTTTTTCGGCCTCGTATAAACGGAAGATGCTCAAGAGACGTCGATCTGACATAGAGATAGTCCCGCCGTATATGTGCACGAGAGGAACGACATGTGAAGACTGACACGTGTTAGCTGGATGGAGTCGGAATAGGGCAGCGATAAGACGGATGATAACATCTTTTCGAGACGATTCTTCGAAGGAACATAGTTTAATGAACTGAGGGTGTTGAAGCAAGTTCTGCAGAGCTCGATTCACGACGACGGGCTAACATATGAATTCTCAGTGGAAAGCCACAGAAGAGGAAAAAAAATTCACCTTTAGCGGCGAGCATCGCAGTAGCGCAACTCCGATTTCGACAGCAACGGTATCAGTAAGTCGATTCTGAATGATAGTAGTCAACAGAGGTTCCACAAAGTGGGCCTTTGCCTTGAATCCTTGCTTCGCGAGTTTTGCTGCAATCTCAGTTAATACCACAAGGCTTGAAGAAGTCAATTTGACGCACTCAAATGGACTAGAATTTGTCGTTCCTCTTCATCTTCTCCCTCGGGGCCAGAGAAATGGCGCACTGCCCATTGCAGTCCGCGCTCAGCTAACTCCGTCACGAGATCGCCCATTGGGGAAAATGATTGCAAGTGACAAGCAATGCACACGCTTTCGAGAGCAAACTGTTCGACAGCATGGCGTTGAAGATTGCTATGGAGCAGGTCACCAAGCCGCTGTTGTCGGGCTGCATCCACCTTGATCAAGATGCAGATGCAGCGGATACACAACTGTCTCAGCCCCTCAGGCCGACGATCCTGAAGCAACATTTGCTCGAAGAGTGCGATAATGGTGCTGTCGTGGAGTAAATCGATTGCGTCGCTACCCAGGGAATCCAGAAGAGCATGCACTGCTGGTAGTAGATATTCAAACGAAATCGTCGCCCAAGCTCCCGAATTGAGCCATGCAACCAACCCCTTTACAACATCAGATTGCATATAAACCAGCCCGGACACAATGCGAGAAGTAGACTCCGTCCAAATTGTCTTTTCAAACAGCTTCGAGATGAAATCAGCGAGTAGTATGTCCGGATGAGAGTTCCCGGACGTTGGCAAGGAGAAATGTTCCAATGCCTTCGCTCGTGGAGGTCGTCCATCATGGCATGGCGGCAGATACGAAGTCACCGCAACAGCGATCATTTCCTCGAGCACCTGGGAGTTGGGTAGCACCCGACATAATCTGAGCAGCTGCGAAATCGGAATCCTTGAACTAGTGTGTGTGAAGGAACTCTTCAAATTGTCCAGTGCTGACTCTAGAATCTCCAGTACAGATGGTGTAAGCGCAGCGTCGCATGCTTGATCAATGATATTCAAAAGACTACTTGGATCCGCGTAACGTAGCCACAGCTTGATGGAACGTCCCTGGTAAATGTATTAGGCGTGAATAATGATGTACGGAATCATCGTACCGTCTGCGATTGTCCTGACTGCATAGAAGCCGCAAAACACTCCATCCAGTGTGAACAAATCGAGGAGACCATAGTTCTATCACCGTCGCTGGTAGGGTCAAGAGCAACCTCGAGGAGCGCACACAGAGCTGTTCGGACGATCAACAAAAGAGTACTAAATAGTGTGAGAGTACTACCTTCTTGCACGATATCAGGAAGACATTCAGACAAACACAGACCATGAATAGATGGAGCCTTCATGAGGAGATACTCCTTCAGCCGAGCGCCATCTTCCTTGGAGAGGTCGGAAAGTGCCTTGTGCATGATTGAAGATAACAAAAGCAGCAAATCGGACACAAGAGACTCCCGCTCCATTGTCGAGCCGACATCATGGGCAACCAGGCAAAGGGCATGTTCAATCTGAACCCGAGTGGGTGGTATAAAGAACAGACACTCTAGCATTATCTGGCGAGATTTCGTATCCGCGATGTCAGCTTGAGAGCTTTGGATGAACATCCAATCGAAGGAAAGCCTGCGGAAAACATTTATAACAACACGAAAATGAAGGAAAGGCAGGTAACATACACTTGGAAGAGTTGCTGTGAGGCAGTCTTTAGATCTCCACCTGCCCACATCAGTGAATCTGCGGGATGAAGGTTCTCGAATAGATCCTTCATAGCAGGAGAATGGAAGCGCTCAACCACAGCCGCAAGTCGGGTGATACCTTGGGGCTGAAGACTGGGACCTACGAAGCGCAACCAGTCAACGAGTTCGTAAGCGTTATGGATGCGTGCACTTGAGCTTTCAGCTATAACAGTATGGTCAATCTTTGCTGAAAAGAAAGATATACACTGCACACACGTAAAGGGACACTTTCAATGTTTGTCAAGAAATCCTCGACCTCTGGACTCGCGCCAGGCTCCGAGCGCCCATGTACATCCTGGAAATGATTGAGACACTTGTGCATGATCGATACTTCACGTCGTATCGCAGCAGTGGCACAGGGGTATTGAGGAAATAAGTTCTCGGGCATCACAGCATCATCCACTTTCCCAGAAATTCTACGCAGGAATGCCAAATCTTGCTGCTTGCTCGCCAACTTGAACAGGAGTCGTCTCACAAACCCAGCAATTGCAAACGCATCTGACGGGGTGAGCAATGTTCCCGCAAGTTTCGTAGGGAATTGTTCAAGCACAGTCATGAGCAGCGGGCTAGGAGCGTCGACTTCTAAGTTCTCGATTGGAAGAAGATCCTGAAGAGTCTCCAGGTATCGATACGGCGTTTTGATGCATCGCTGCGCACAGTCATCCAGAAAGGTGGCAACGCTGTCAGACTCATCAGTCAAAACGATGCCATCTGGGGCTTCGGTGCCTACTCCGCGACAGGTTGTTGGAAGGGAATCGAGCCACAGGTCCACCTCATCTGAGTCATGTTGGAAAAGTATGCTTTCGGCGAGCGTTTTCCTCAGCAGTGATCGCAGGGTGCTTCGGACCGCTCGTGTCTGCGTGACGCAAAAGATTCGGAGAAGGGTATGAAGGTAAGTATTAGAAGAGTTCGCTGTCAAAATCCAAGGTTAGTCGACACAAAAGTGAACACAGGACCACTGACCAGCTTTCGTAGACCACGTAAATTGGTCGCTTTCTTGTAGCAATCGGAGTACATGCAGCTGCTTCAAGCCATGCAGGCCGAACACGCCCCCACTTTCCCTCACATCGTCCTGGGACGCATCCACAAGACCCTGCAACAGCTTCCCTACATCAAATCTCGCTTCTGCGACCATCTGAGGAAAACACAGATGGTACAACCAAAGCAATCTCTGAGCGCTCTCCCCAAGTAAAGCTAGCTTCACCTCTGCACCGTCTATCTTCATTTGTGAGAATGCCACCACTACCTGGAAATCCGGCACCCTTCGCCGAGCCTCTCTTTCCACCTCTCGGTGCCGACGCGTCCACTGTCCGCCTTCGTCTTCCTCGAGTGCAGATTCGATGTCTTGGAAAGTACGAAAGACCGAGGAAAGCTTGGTTAAGCACCTGGCCAGCGCGAGCGCGGTACAATGTTGTACAAGATGGGACGTCGATTGTAATCCTTTGGAGAGATGTGCCTTGGTACTAACCGAAGGAAGAATGTTCTCCAAGATTATTGGGAGGGGTGGTGGATCGGGCTGATAAAGGTTGTTCCCCGGTATGAGGAACGATGAAATAGGTACGGGCTGAGAGAGGACAAGCCCAAAGAACGCAATGTTAGCTATCCATTTCGACGAAAGACGGGGTTCCAGCGTCAATCCTACTGCAGGCCAGTATCTGGGGTGTCTATCGTTAACGGTTTTCTTACTTTAGCGACACTGCGTACCCAGCGACCAATTCTGGACATGCCACCAGGATTTTCAAAGCAAGTTCCTGCTGCCTGGCGTCTTCGTTAACCTTGAGGCTCTTCAGCACATTACTTAAGATTTTGTTATAGATTTTCCCGCCCTTTTGAGGCTCATCGACAACACCAGGGTCAGCGTCACGAGGATACCATCCTCTATCTTTGAAACAAATGCCCAGTCCTGGTCGCGTACAAATAGCGAGGAGGAAATGGTGCACGAGGTCGGCAGGAATGTGGTCCTCATCTGCATTTTCAGTACTGGCGCGCTCATATAACTTCAAGAGCTATCCCGAACATCAACTCATTGCGTTCTAGGTTAAATATCACTCACATGTCCAATCGTGACTTCAGTGAAAAGTCCAATTTTCGCAGTCCGTTTCACTTTTACGTCAGACCACAGACCTACCCAGCACACTTCGAGGACTTTGCGAATGACTGGATAGGAATCTTGAGAAAGTCCTTTGAAAATTGACAGGAAAATATCTCTCCGTTGCTCGAGGAATGCCGATTTTACGAGTGATGAAGTGTCGGGGTCGATAAAGGAGAGGACCAAAAAGATATAATAAGTGCGGATATCTTGTTAATCAGACTCAGATAGCTCAACGTCGACGGATACCGCGAACACGCACCAGGCTTTGAAACCATATCCCCCGTTTCTCCTTTCCCTCTCCTTCTCATATACAATAATTTTGGCAACGTCTGAAGCTTTATTAATTCTGTCCACCATCGAAGGAAAGTTAACTCACCTTCACGTCCCATGGAAATGCTTCAAAAAGTGCCTTCCGCTCCCGCCCACCTCCAAAGTTAGAGACGGTGTTCAACAGTTTCAATGAAACGAGAATGAACTCATTGGAGCCGGAGTTGTAAGATGTGAGTTTACGCATCCATTTGGGTGACAACAGCGTATTGATAATTGCGATGCCATGCGAGTGGTATGGAAAGTGAGCGGACAGCAGAGTAAGGACAGACGATATCAGCGACACGGGGAGCGATAAACTGGACGACTAATGTATAGTAAACATCAACGTGTTGAAAGAAAGAACCCAGAATGCACGCACTTGATTCATCCCCTCCCATATCTCAAAAAGATCACGAGCACCCGGCGAACTCTCCATCCATTGCACGACAAGCGCAAGTCTCGCATCCTGCGGTGCGACGGTCTCCCCTGGCTTGACAGATAGCGTTGAGCGCAATGCGGATAGGGCTGCATAACCATAACGAAGTGAATACTTATTATATTCAGTACTGATAGCTGCACACCTTCTATTTGGGCATTCTGGTCTTGATTCTGAAGAGCGCGTCTAACGTCCGCCGCATTCGAGAATTTATACTTTTGCGAATTTTGATCAAGCTTTGTGCGTTTCTGGGGGTGCCCTGACTTGCTCTGAGGCATATTATTCACGTCTGGTCAATAACTTTGATCACTCAAGTTTTCAGGCGTTTGTTTGGCAGAACCTTTAGATCCAAACAACTTCATTCCTAATTTGGTCACTTCCTACCATGACCACATTTTTATCAAAGTACCGGCGGCAATGACAACTAGACAGAGCGCCATCATGGCCGCTACATCTCCCTTCGCTGGACATCGCCAAGTTGATTCGTTTGGTCCTGATGAAGATTATTTATCAGAAGAAGAAGAAACTGTTTATGTCACACTTGACCTTGGTGCTGTCGAGCCGACCCTACTTTCCAGTAGCTCGACCTATAGGCTCGTAGTAAGCACAGGATCTTGTCTATCGTTGCATCAATATAAATCAAACCAAAGGGATTGGACACGCCTACGCCATTTCTGCAACTTTCTGGCTCTTTCTTCAGGGGTCGGCACGATACGCTCATCGGTTCCGAGCTTTTGTTCACAGAGGGGAAAAGTAAGTCATCGTGTGCGTTATCGAAGTCAATTAATGCGTCTCTTCTATCAAAGAAGACGATTCCGAAGGAAATACGCGATCTTTAACTCATGTGGGTGTCACTGAGCAACGTATCCAATTCAAGGAAGTGCAGCTACGGGAGAAATCGCGCGAACAATCAGGCGAGCCCATCGCCTCCACTAGCGTGACTCCTACCAATGATGCACCATCGGAATATGGTGGGAAAGCGCTTGGACGCATGATTGGGAGTATTACTGAACCATCAAGAAAACGCAAAAAACGACGTAACAAGGAGAAGGATGCTTCCCCTCAGGAAGAAGAAGGCAACGACGATGCTATGGATACAAGTTAATATGTTCTGCCATTCAGGTGATTTGTACTCTGAATCCCATTAGCGACCGTGATGTAGCATGTATTATTCTCAACGTCCGCGATTATGCATGGGCCAATTCATCGGTCTGAAGATTACATATGTAAACGCAAGGGGCACGATAGCACAGCACTTTCCCAGTGCCCACAAAGAGTCATCTCCCTAGCAACTGAGAACAACGGCCTAACAATATCCTTATCAACTTCGCTGACCAGTAGGTCCGTCTGAAAGTCTACCACTCGCACACGACAAGATGCACCTTCCAGCGCCTTCACGATACAGTCCACTTCAGGTTTTTTCGGTTCTCCCACCACAGTCAACTTCCATAACATGGGAAGATGAAGCCCCTTGAATAATTCGATGAATATACCCCGCAGATGCGGATTCGAGGCGAGGGGAAGCGTCATTGATTCAAGGCAAGGATGTGTGACGGTGGTTGCTCCATCCCCAGAAGCCGATAAGATAACATCCACCATGATGCTCTCCAGATCGGGGAAGACATCTAAAATGCAGCGTATCGCATAGACTGAGGCGCTCTGGATGTGGATATGACGTATGTTCTTGCAGGTAGGGATGGATCTGACATTGATGTCATGTAGATATGGATCAACGATGCGTAGGCGACTGAGATGCGGAGCATTGAATCGCTTGATATCCCACCAGGAACACTCCAAGGTGCTCAACCGAGGTGTGTCAAAGTTACGACCTCCGTATCTTGCTAGTAGCCGTGACATAACAGCCACCGCTTCCCAACGCTTCCTCTCAGCAAGCAGGATTTCGAGCAGTTGAGAATCTCCCTTCGTGAACTCCAATGTATATGGCTTGTATCTACTGCAACGACGAATTGGACACTGGCGTTGTGTGGCATCGATACGAAGGGTGAGAGGACAACTGCCAGAGTACGCGAGCCAAGATTGGAGTAGCGACGTAAGGAATGGTTTAAATGGTTCAGCTCGCCCTGGAAGCCCAACCTGAATACGTGACCAGATCCTTGTCGTTGATTGTGCAACTATTCGCCAGAGACGGCACACATGGGTAAAGACTAATGGAGGGCTTGTGAAGTTCGCCGACACTGTGGTGTCTCCAAACGAGAAAATACTAGGGCATTCTGACACGTCGTTAACGATAAGCAAGAATATGTGTTGTAGAAGTTCCGCTGGGAGCCGATGAATATGAGATGGGTTGCTTGGGCTGATGGGAGAGATGTCTGAATCAGTGAAGGACAATAGGACAGGCCCGTGCAAAGGTAGTATCATGTCGCTGCAGGTTTCCATCGGTTTCAGGTATTTCAAGTGAGAGGAGAAGCACGAAATATTGTACTCTTCTCGAGCGCAGATCGCCAAATATATCATTCACTGCCTCATGTCCTACCATATTTAGTGTCGTTTGGCTAGAGCCTGCTAGACTCCGGAATCATTTTCGCTATCTTTGAAGTTATATCATTACACGCACAATGACAAATGTTCCAAGACTAGGCTCTTCGAGGGGTCTGCTTTCTAACCATCCTCCTAACCCTCGAAGCCAGGAACGATAACGACTTCAGAGCTCCGCCAACTTTCCTTCGCCTTCGCTTTACCGCTCGTCGCGAGTCCGGACTAGGGACAAAGTCAGGCCACATTTCCTCTTTCGCGCTCGTCAAGATGGTGACCGCCGCCGCTTCCCAGCTCCAGCCCTCCCTCTTACCCCCCGCAGCCTTCTTATAGAGGCTTGCAAACAAAACTTTCCTCAGCAATCTCACGAGCGGTGGGAGCGAAAACTCTTGCAATGGCGGGACGAGTGTAGTTCCTAAGAGCATATCGACAGTAGGGATGATGGATGTGTGTAATCGCTTGTGCGCCGCATGAGTCGTCTCAGAACGAGATGGAGTGGTTGACTCCGCGAGACTAAGGAGGTGTGCGACTGTTTCAGGGCCAACGCAGGCAGGACCAGATAATTCCACCACATGTTCTCCTCGCTCGATCCTTCGCTCCAGCACGTCGATGTTCGGAGGCTCCCGAGGCTTCATGCGCATGACGAAATCTGCAAAGCGGTGCTCGTCGGCCTGGCGGACATGGCCGAGCTCCTGCTTGATGCGGAGTACGAGACTAGTGATAACAATCGAATACGTTTGTATGTTGGGCTGAAATCCAAAAGATTTGAACCCCCGGAGCGTCATGATAGCAGCGGGGTAATCATCGATAGCCATGAATGTCCGAAGCGCAAGATGTAGGCAAGACGCAGAAACTATGTTGGAGCGCGCCAGAGGGACATTTCCAGTGCGCTCGAGATGGCACTGGACCATATCCCGAAACAACTGGCGGGGAGGGACAGCATTTTCCGGGCGCTTGTGCTTGCGTGAACGTTTTTGACTGAGAAATTTGGATGCACGGAATAGCATCTTGAAAGTGATGTCGCTGGGCAAGAGGGAAGTGGAGCTGTTGACCATGATTGCGTGATAAAGCCCAAAGGCCTCGGTGTATTCTCGACGAGTGAGTTTGGAATGAATAAGCGAGTTGAAGACCGATAAATTAGGCATGACGCCCTCAGAGCGCATGCGGTATAGGGTGGCCTGAACAGCTGCAGAGTTTTCGGGTTGAATTTCCTGCAATGTCTCCAGTACACCCGCGTAAGGGGCTGCATCAGGGGCCGTGCCCTGTTCCGTGCAGTCGCTCTCATACTTCTTGAGCCAACGCTCTGCAGCAGTCATTCTCCCTGCGCGCATGCACGCCGTTACCATGAGACTGACCAGATTCCCGGACGAGGAGAGATCGACATTACGGGTAGAGATGAATGCATCGGCCACATCATCCAGGAGCTCGGCGGAAGCATTTGTAGAAGTGGTGAGAAATTGTAGGAGTTCCAGCAACATTGCCAAGGTATAACCTTGAGCTTTAAATAACTGTTTCATCGCTGCTACCATGTCTGCACCTACGACGTTCTCCTTGACCAATGTCAAGCCTCGCATCCGCAAGCTAATGTCACGACTAGGGAGGAAATGCTCATGGAGCATTCTGTCGTAGACAGAGATAGCGATCTTGAAAAGGTGCCTTTCAAGCAAGAAACAGATGAGTCGATTAAACATCGTCGAGCGGTATACATTATTGAATTTCGACAAGGAAATCTTGTCGTGGATGTAGGTCTCCACGTCATCGAGGCCCTTGGCAAGAATGGAAGTGTCTATAGAGCGCAGAAGGCTATCGACATGGATTCGAAAAACGCGTCGAGTGCGGTCCTGGACGTTGCTGGGTTCACTGTCCCATTTTTTATCACGAGAGCTTGTGTGACTCTGGGAGGTCGAGTTGATAGTGTATGATGGACTAGCAAAGGATCGAAAACATCTTTTTGCTGTAAAACGTAGCTTCAGGACGGGGCGAAAGCTGGACTGAAGCATGAAAAGTCGAGTCTCCTGACTTTCATGAAGTTCAGTATTGTAAGTGTGACGTGACAATTGACGCGTGACGGGCGCGTTGTATTGTTAATAATTCCCGCTAACGCGTCGTCTACCACCATCCGTACTCAACAATGGGCAGCGCAGAGCCATCGATGCCACATGAGGAGCAACAATATCTCTCTCTCGTCCGTCGCGTCATCGATGAGGGTGAGGTTCGCCCAGACCGCACGGGCACAGGCACTCTCTCCATCTTTGCACCTCCAGCCTTTCGCTTCTCTCTTGCAGATGACACCCTCCCCCTCCTGACCACGAAACGTACATTCCTACGTGCTATCGTAGAAGAACTTCTCTGGTTTATCCGAGGCTGCACAGATGCACGGGTGCTCTCACAGAAGGGCATCAAAATATGGGACGGAAACGGGAGCAAAGAATTCCTCGAGAAGAGGGGGCTGGGACACAGACGAGAGGGCGATCTCGGCCCTGTATATGGGTTTCAATGGAGACACTTTGGTGCAAACTATGTCGATTGTGACACAGACTACACCGGGCAAGGTGTAGATCAGCTGAAGGAATGCATTCGGAAGATCAAAGATGATCCAACCGATCGACGGATAATCTTGAGTGCATGGAATCCAGCAGGTAATTTTACTTTGAGTTTAATCTTCGCAGATGCGCTGACTCTATACCGTAGCCATGCCGCTCATGGCCCTTCCACCATGCCATATGATGTGCCAGTTCTACGTGCATCTCCCCGTCACTCCTGATGCGCCCAAACGCCTATCGTGTCTCATGTACCAGCGTTCTGCAGACCTCGGGCTCGGCATCCCTTTCAATATCGCTTCTTACGCGCTCCTAACTCACATGGTCGCACACGTCACGGGAACCAAACCCCACGAGCTCATCATCCAACTCGGAGATGCGCATGTATACCGCGACCATGTGGAGGCTCTCGAAACACAACTCAAACGCGAGCCAAGGCCATTACCGAAGGTCAAATTCAGAAGAGAGATAAATGATATTGACGGATTTGACTCGGAGGACATCGTGGTCGAGGGATATGATCCTTACCCGACTATCTCGATGAAGATGAGCGTGTAGATCTACAACCATAGACCTACATGTTGCTTTGCTGTTATGTACTAACATACGATACCAGGCTGCTTGAAGCTGTAAAGTATATGATATCCAGAATCGAGAGTCACCTTTTAAGCTATTGTGGACGAGGCAACTTGTTCGTAATCGTCATCACCGAGTCTCCTCTGCTTCAAGCTTCCTCGGAAGAGAGAGCCATCGTCTCTTCGTAGGCAGTTTTCCGTTCTTCTTAGACTTGCTTAGTGGCTTTCGAAGTCGATGCTGACACTACCGTGACAGCCTTGGGTCAGGTTTCACTTGGTTCGCGGTCAGCGCTCGTGATTCGGGGCCGTGTGTCACATGAGCGTCACATTCCACGATCACAGGAAGACACGCTCGGTCACGCGCCTTGTGACAACCTTCTTTGGGCCATTCCCCTTTGCTCTGACCAAACATGTCAGCCTCCCCTGCCCGTATATAAGACGCTTCAATCATCCCGCACCCCTCCACCGCTCTCTCTTCTCTTCTCTCACCTTCCCCCTCCCCCTTCCCTTCCCCTTCCCCTTCAATCCTACATCTCATCATGTAGGATCACGCCATGCCCTACCGACTCTCATCCTTCCCCCCGGCGTTCATAAGGTGTGTTTAGTGCTCGTCAACGTTGTATCAGGTGGCTGACACCTCGTATTTACCCATGATCCGACGGGCCAACCTCAACAGGCTGCTGCGGACAGCCCTGACGTGTGTGTGTGCTGGCATGCCAGTGCGCCACATATACTACTATGACCTAGAGTTCCGTCACGGCGAACGATATACAGAAAGCCAGGTATGTGGCGTCTTTGGTACATGGCATGGTACTGACACTCCTCTTTTCTGTAACTTGCTTCCACCCTCCCCGCCCGGCGCGACAATGTTTGTCTCGTGCTCGTTGACCATTGCGGACGTATGCTGGATTGCACGCAGACTTCCATAGGTATGTTTCGTCCTTGTCACAATACTCACCGACTAACATATAAACCCATCGATACTCATCCTTCCCACTGCTTTGTGCTGACGCTCACCTGCTATAACTTGCTTTCGCCATCCCCACCCGGAACGACAAGGTATATTTCGTACTCTATGCGCATGCTAGATGATGACTTATGTTTTGACTGTCTTCTGGTTTGCACCCACTACAACTCTGATATATACCGGTCGTCATAGGTATGTCACGTCCTCGCCACCATCCTACCTGCCTAACCACATCCATCGATCCACGTCCAGGCTTTGACTCCAGCGTGCCTAAATTTTAAACTTTGGCGACATCGGGTTAAACTCAATCTACATCGTGGATGCTGACCTGAATGGGCGTCGTTCGCGACGTGGACGGCTCAGAGATGCGACCTGGGTCCCTCTGATCTTCAACATATGCGTCTGCTGGCCACATTCGCGAAGCTCTCAGTTGCTTGACTATCGTCCCACTCTGCTCGCCCCCTCAGCATCTGCCCGGCCTAGTCGCTGGCCCACATCGTACTTGAGCACCCCGGCCCACGTCAACTCAACACTCTCGTTGCTCCGTAAACTCGGGCACGGGATGAGAGGGTATGTCGATGTTCCATTGCCTTCTTCTGGTTCATCACTGACGCTGTATCGCTGTCTTCAGGGCATCGGGGCGCTATCGTCACGTCGGGCCATTGTGGGGCTCGGGAGTGATGAATTTGGGCCCCCTGTAATTTGAAACCAAGGACGCCCCGGAGGGGTTGAGGTTGCAGGTGCTTGGCTGACATTCCACCCTGTTCGCCCCTCAGCGACCGCCGGGTGGGGTGGCATCGCTCCGAAGTCTGCTTCCTCGCCATGCCGATGATACCATAGGCTAGCCGAGGTCGTCAGCGGCGACTAAGCCCGCCCCCGGTGTAACAAACATCAAGGATGGCAAGAAACCTGGTTTAACCAGACCCTGCCTGAGTTTCCGAGTCGCCATAGGTATGTCGTGCGTTTGTCGCCTTCAGACTGACTTTTACGTCGCAGTCGCAGGAGATTCACGGCTTCACCTTGTTCTCTCTGTTCTTGTGGGTCTTTCACCGCGCGAGTCCGACGGCGATAGCCACACATGCATTGGATGACTGACGTTTCATTGTGTCCAGACTATGACATCGATACTCCGCCTCGTCATACTAGGTACGTCGCGTATTCTCACCTTCGAACTTGGCATTGATGTCGCATTCGCAGGAGAGACAGTGATAGGAGGAGAGAAGTGGGAGCCATCGTAACCACTCGGATGGGCACGATAACTGCTACGACGACCACGACGATCACGACCGTGACTACAATACCGCGATGAACGCGAGTACGATGTTGGATGACTACGACGACCAGGTGGGATGACTATGACGGCCAGGTCGGATGACTGGTACGACGGCCACGTAGGATGACTGCTAGCATGACGACCACGTCGAATGACTGCTAGTACGACGGACAGGTCGCCGACTAGGATTGACCAAGCCGGATGATTAGGACTACCAAGTCGGATGACTAGGACAACTGAAACTCGACGATACCGCGATGAACACGACCACGATGCCGCTGTCGGATGACTACGACGACCAGGCGGGATGACTATGACGGCCAGGTCGGATGACTGGTACGACGACCACGTAGGATGACTACTAGCACGACGACCATGTCGGATGACTGTTAGTACGACGGACAGGTCGCCGACTAGGATTGACCAAGCCGGATGATTAGGACCTCCAAGTCGGATGACTAGGACGACAGCGGCTCGATTATGGACGGGTAGGACGACTGCGACTGCGACTGCGACTACGACGAGGACGGCTGGGACATCTATCCGGGATAGCGGGGAGGAGAGTCCAGACCTAGAAAGGTCCAGGTGTGTGAACAGTTATTTTTCACAAAGGCGGGCACCACTAGCAGAAGTGGTTCTCGTCTCGGACTATGGAACTTTTCTAAAGTCACATTTTCCGAGGCGAGCACCGACTTCTACTTTGCTCACCTTTTTTTCCTCCCCGCGTGCCGTTTACTGGAGACGATCCTGATGTAGATTGTGTTGA
>KV448261.1:0-35735 GCA_001658105.1 Rhizopogon vinicolor AM-OR11-026 | reverse complement strand
GCTCCGTAAACTCGGGCACGGGATGAGAGGGTACGTCAATATTCCATTGCCTTCTTTGGGTCCGTCACTGACGCCGTGCCACTGTCTTCAGGGAATCGGGGTTGCTATCGTCACGTCGGGCCACTGTGGGGCTCGGGAGTGATGAATTTGGGTCCCCTGTAATTTGAAACCGAGGACGCCCCAGAGGGGCTGAGGTGCAGGTGCTTGGCTGACATTCCACCCTGTTTGCCCCTCAGCGACTGCCGGGTGGGGTGGCATCGCTCAGCTGCTTCCTCGCCATGCCAATGATACCATAGGCTAGCCGAGGTCGTCAGCTGCGACTAAGCCCGCCCCCGGTGTAATAAACAACAAGGACGGCAAGAAACCTGGCCTTGTCGCTGGCCTGCATCGTGGTTGGCTTTGTCGTGGGCGGCGGCGGATAACTTTATTCAGCGTGTGACTTCAACACCAACCAACCGGACCCTGCCTCAGTCTCGTTGTACTAATAGGTATGTCATGTGTTCGTCGCCTTCGGATTGACATTGACGTCTCAGTTGCAAGAGATTCATGAATTTGCCCTGTTGTCTCTTTGTTCTCGCGGCTCTTCCATCGCACAACGGCAATTGCTACACATGTATTAGATTACCGATGTTTCACTGTGTCCAGACTATGACTTCAATACTTGGACGCCTCGTCACAGGTGCGTGGTGTGTTCGTCACCTTCGAACTTGACATTGATGTCGCATTCACAGGAAAGACGATAGTAGGAGGGAGAGAGAATTGGAGAGAACCAATGGTCGTGATGGGCGACAACGAGACCACACTACGATGGCCGCGACTACGACGACTGCTCGGATGAGCACGATGACTGCTACGACGACCACGACGACCGTGACTACCATACCGCGATCGAGTACAATGTCGGATGACTACGACGACCAGGCGGGATGACTATGACGGCCAGGTCGGATGACTGGTACGACGACCACGTAGGATGACTGCTAGCACGACGACCATGTCGGATGACTGTTAGTACGACGGACAGGTCGGCGACTAGGATTGACCAAGCCGGATGATTAGGACCTCCAAGTCGGATGACTAGGACGACTGCGGCTCGATTATGCACGGGTAGGACCACTACGACTGCGATGACCGCGACTATGACGAGGACGACTGGGACATCTATCCGGGATAGCGGGGAGAAGAATCCAGACCTAGAAAGGTCCAGGTGTGTGAACAGTTATTTTTCACAGAGGCGGGCACCACTAGCAGAAGTGGTTCTCGTCTCGGACTATGGAACTTTTCTAAAGTCACATTTTCCGAGGCGAGCACCGACTTCTACTTAGCTCACCTTTTTTCCTCCCCGCGTGCCGTTACTGGAGACAATCCTCATTTAGACCATGTTAACATGTATCACCGCGAGTCATAATACATAAACGTTTGTATCTTCCCGAGAGAGACCCGTTGAGACTCAGTGAGAACTTGTTTCTCTTCCTTGGTGCAAATCTGCATAAGGACCTCGCCAAACTTCTCAGGCATCAGAAGGGAGATATCTTCTTTCTCAGCTTGCTGGCACACTGAGGAACGAATCAGTATGGCTGGCAACATGTCGTATCCCGACTTGGCTCGGTGACCGTTTGGGTTGTGCTCGCTATAGAACGATCATCATGTATTCAATTGCACGAGCTATACTTAATGTCAGCATTGAAAATACTGCATGCGCTACGCACTGGTTTTGTGATTGTAGATATCTTTGTGCGGCGAGAAGCGGGTGAAGAAGAGCTCGTAGACTGTACTTGCATTCTTGATGTCATAGGATATTTGACCATCGATGACTCGTTCTGGTGGGGTTTCGGCCAGCGATTTTGAGGCACGATTCTTGGTGTCAAGATTTATTTTACTCTGCTATCTACGTCAATATAACAAAATAATTTCGACCTCGATTTGCCCATACTTATAAGCCTGACTCTTCGTCCATTTTTCCACCCGGATTACCGTGACTGAGTGGAGGATTCGCGGTTTATTTGCAACAATTGCCCAAACGTACGATATAGTATCAACAAGTAACCGATTTTGACAATGCTAATGAACGTATTCAGCATTTATATGCGCTCTCAGTCCACCCTAAAGATATGCCATAAAATACCCCCTCCACACGAGCCCTGACGCAAGAGAAGAAATTATGAACATGTAAGAGGAAATTGTTACATAGTGGGAACTGCTACATGAGATGCAATAAGGGGTGAGTGGTGGAATGGCGGGTTATCCTGAGTACGAAGCCGGTGGGTGAGACGAGCAAGGTGCATAAACATGACACATACGAGGAATTAATCCTTCTCATTCAAGAAAGCATCCAGCTCATCATCGAGGTCTTGCTGCGTTTTTTGTGGGCGTGGACTCCGTGGAGCTCTCCTCCCTCGACCCCTTGCTCCGCGCCTATCTTCTTCGTTGGCAAATCGCCAGTCAATTCGGTCTGCGAGGTTGCCTCTTGTGCGGCGCGGTAAGGGTGCAGTCATGCGATCCTTAAGGTCCAAGGAGAAATTCTGCGTATTCTGCACAGATTCGTCTGAGGTGTGGATATGATCTGAGCGCATTTTGGATGGTCTATCTGCTTCAAGAAACGCATCTAGATCATCGTCCAATTGGCTTCGTACTGTTGGATCATCTCTCCTTCTCCTCTTCTGCGGCACTTCCCCGCCCTCGCCTTCTTTTCCGGCGGTTTCTCCGTATTTCTTATAGAACTCGCTTTCCTTCTTCGCACCCTTTTTCTTCACGTCATCGTCCTTTGCCCAGCGCATTCGTATGACACCTTTAAGCCCTTCACCTTTACCAAGACTCTTGTTTATTCGCTCTTCTGGCGGCCAAAGGGTGATTGGAATAGGTTTCGCCGTGACGAAACCATCTGCATCCACATCTTCCGCAGCAGATTTTTGTAGGTACCTCTGCGCGAGACGTGCTGAGGCATTTGATTCAAAGACAAGGATGCAACTGTTGTCGTTGAGCCACTCTAGGCCCATGGGATGTGCATCGAAATGGGTAGCGTATGCAAAGATACGGGTGGTGGGTAGGTGGGAAATCGGTGTGCCAGTGAGTAGCAAAGCATTTGCTCGTAGAGCAAGGACGGTGTCTTATGAGAGGCGTCGAGTGAGTCGCATGTCAAGCACAAAAAACTAAGCCCGCCTTCACCTTCATCCATGTCCACATCAACATCATCCTCTGTGCGTTTCCGCTTCAAGGGCAAACGGAGACAGGTTCCAGTATCAGGCTCGTCTTCTGAGTGCCGAAATTGATGTACTATTAGCGCACCTTGGCAATTCTTGCCTGGGCAGCATCAGGGAGAAGGTACACTTTAGTGGTCCCTATGCGGTTGAGCAACGTGGCTCGCTCTGGATCATTGGATGGATGAGTAGGAAATTGTTCTTCATAGGGGACGGTATCATCATATGATAAGGTAGTAAGGTCGGGCACAGAGACCCCGTCGGGAGAGTTGTCCATGTCGTTTCAGGTCAAGTTGTTTCCAGTAGAACCGAAACCACGACTCCGAGTAACCAAATTAGGTAGTTTTTGAAATTTGGGCGAAGCAAAGTGCCGGAGCAGCCTGGCCAGATCCATTTGCTTACAACGATGGCAGCCAACCCGGAGGAGCAGCCAGTCGTCAACAAAAACAAAAGGCATCGGAAAGAAAAACGTGAGTTCCAAGATTTTATATCATTCATTGAAGGCAACTCTGCATTTCAGCATGGGACACCGATGACATCGACCAGTGAGCACTACTTGCTTGCATCTAAAATCATTACATCTCACTGTATCTGCTCTCCAGTGTAAGCACCATGATGATGTGAATCGTGAACCCGTGCTCAGCTCTGTTGTAGTGGAAGATAGACCCGTTCCAACCAGTTGACAACAAAGGAGGCGTATTTACAGATGAATCTTCTTTCGCGACGCTGTTCCCGAAGTACAGGGAGAAGTATCTGAGGGAGGTTTGGAGCGCAGTGACCAAATTTCTGGACCCACACGTGAGTTGTCTCATCAATCTACCTGCTGTCCCATTCACCTAGCATCTAGGGTATCGCGTGTACATTGGACCTGGTTCATGGGTCCATGTCAGTTCGAACGACACGGAAAACATTCGACCCCTACATTATACTCAAAGCAAGAGATTTGATTAAATTGCTTGCAAGAGGTGTTGCGATCACTCAGGCTCAGAAGGTGCTACAGGACGATGTCGCGTGCGATATCATCAAAATTGGCAATCTCGTCCGTAATAAGGAGCGGTTCGTGAAGCGGAGGCAACGAATTATTGGACCAGATGGGAGCACGCTGAAGGTGAGGGTCGTGTACCTTCGACCTTCTGCATGTCATTAACGTCTTGTAGGCTATCGAACTATTGACCCAGTGCTACGTTCTTGTACAAGGAAATACGGTCAGCGTCATGGGTCCTTACAAATCACTAAAGGAAGTTCGACGAATTGTACTCGATTGCATGAAAAATATACATCCTATATACCGCATCAAGGTATGTTGGCTTACCCCATTCCTTCTGTAGCTCTATTGAAGCTATCCTAGGAATTGATGATAAGAAGGGAACTCGCGAAAGATCCCAAGTTAGCAACAGAATCATGGGACCGGTTCCTTCCGAAGTTCAGGAAACATCATCTGAAAACCTCTGAGAAGACGGCGAAGAAGAATGAACAACTCGCAGCTAAGGAGGAAGCGCGCAAAGCTGCGGACCCTGATGCATTGAGTTCCGCGAAAAAGGAGAAACCTGCGAAGAAAATTTACACGCCCTTCCCCCCGCCTCAGCAGCCACGGAAGGTAACTACTCTGCCGCAGTTGGTTGAGCAGTACTGACACTGGCTATGACCAGGTTGACCTTCAGCTTGAGTCCGGAGAATACTTCCTCAAACCCCACGAGAGAGAGGCCCGGGAAACTCAACAAAGAAAACAAAAGGTGCGTATTTCCCTTTTGCAGTGAGCACTAAATCTCATTTTATCTACAGCAAGCCGAGGCAACGCTTAAACGACGAGCGGAACGAGCAGAGGCATTTGTCGCTCCCGAAGAAGAGGCAGCTCCTACAGTTGAAGAGAAGCGAAAGCGACGGCATGCAGAAGCAGACGGCGAGGATGGTAAGGCGAGGTCGAAAAAGAAGAAAAAGAAGGACAATGCTGCAGAGGATACCTAGGTGTCATTGGCCTCTCGAATCATTATTGCGCCGCTCGTTTTCTGCTTGCCCGATGCTGTATTTTACAGAGGAAATGAGATGTACCAGAATTTATGATTTCCATACAGGTTTGAACAAGTTCAGCATTCGAACGTACTTTGTGAATGTAAGGACTGCTACGGATTTCCCTTTGTACTACCTTGATGAGCCACTCCCTCTTTACACATAAAAGCCTGTCTGTCTTTACCGTACAACAAGTGATTTGACCCCTCATTCATCCATCATGATCGACCTTTTCCCCTTCGAACTCGCACAGTTCTCGCTGCGACGCTCGTAGCAGACTTACATGAATGCAGACTGGACCCAAGCGAGTCACTATGCTACGAGATACTACAAGACGCAATAAATTGATTTCCACCCGACGGTCAGAATTATTCATAGACTGGGTAAGTATTTTGGAAGCAGCTCACGATCTGCTTCCCCGTTGTGAGCCAGTGTGCGATACGAGTACCATGAGGTATGTGTCGACGCAGGAACTGTCGAGAAACGAAAACAGTATGTTTTAATAATAAATATGCCAAACTGCACTACAATATCTCTAGTGTCTGAATGTCCATCATGTCGTGAACAGAAGCCAAGTCTTGTACATGTGCGATGATATTGTGATCTGATGCGATTCTCTTGTATTCTCCACCCCATTGCTGCGCGAGTAAAAATGCGCTGAAAGGCTGTCCGAGGCGAACCATCAATCGCAATTCTCGTGAGTGAGATTCCGGCCCATTTTCTCCAACAGACCTTGCAGGCAAATCCTCCGATGGAGACGCAGGTGGAGACAAATCTTCCATGCTCTCAGTATCAGATAAATCAGGCAAGTCCGTGAAGTCGGGCAGCTCCAAGAGAGAACGATCCCATGGACGGACAAGTAAGAACGATTGCCGAGCGGGTCGTGCCCGCGAGAACTGAACCAGCTTGTCTTCCGTGGTAATCAACAAGTCCTCAAGCCCGTCGGCCTTAACTGCATATGCGGAATGTAGCTCCTGGCCTTCACCACGCCTCCGTCTGACTTCTGTCACAGGGAACACGATGCAAGGCAGATGAAGCCGGCGGGTTGCGAATCTGGGGGCGCTCAGATGGCTGAGTTCGTGGTACAATCTTGATGCTGCCTCTACACTAACAGCGTCTTGCAATGACGAGACTGATGTTTGCATCTCATCTTCCGATAGAGATGGTGGCGTGCACGATGGAGCTCCATACGATGTGATATCGGCCGGGAGGCAGCTGTTGAACTCGGATGATTTTCCGACCCAGTCGAGGGAAGTAATATCACCTGATTGAGCCACGACGTCCTGAAGGAGCCGCCCGAGTGCATTTTGCTTCTTCTCACCGTATATAACGGGTAGGTTGACGCCGAAGATGCCAAACAATGAGTATGCAATGTCTTCTGGCAATGTCGTGACACGCCGCGACACCCATTGGAGTTTCTCTCGGGCGCCTCTCATCCCCGGACGAAACGCGACTAGGGCTAGTGGATGTATTCCGGTGGCATCTCCCAACTCCTGCATGATTGCAGCAGAATCCTTGTGGTTGAGTGAGGGATCATTGAGATATAACGTCCAGTCCCTTTGATAAAAGATAACAAATTTGGGAGCTAGGAATTCTTGAACCGTCCACCCCCTCTTGTTCCAAACACTCTTGGCCAATGCGCCAGGTATGGATGAAGGCGGAACATCCGATAGGTAGATCATTGTAAGCGCTGCATGGCGATACCAGGCAAACATGGAATTAACTGATTGTTGAACTTCAACGTTGTTGGTCTGGTCAATGCAACACGTGTCAGTCCATGCCCAGCGATAACCAGCATCACGAGCAGTTCTGCAGAACGACTGCAATTTCGCCATATCGCCACCTGCATCCAACTTGTAAACATCCTTGTCCTGGATGTCATGCAGCAGCGGCTCTTCCCCTTCCCACCTGTGTGATAGCATGGCACAACGGAAGTACGTCTCCACCACCTTTCCAATGCGTTCCATTCGGAGGTCTGTATACTTGACCGTTGATGATAAAAGCTCTTTATACTCAGTGCTTTGTTCGAAGGTATTTATCTGTGTCTGACGATTGCACAAGTACCCAGTAAAGGTGTTAAGTAGACGATGCGGAGTGTTTTCGAGTTGAATGTGAGTGGCGTCTTGAATAGCACTTGCTGCTTCGGATGAAGTGGCATACTGTTGGCGCAGCTCTGGAGGCACAGTCATGTATGTTCATGGATATTTTATTTGCAGCTTACTTCGTAATTGCGTGTCGGGAGTATCATCCAACTTCGATAGCATGATATCGAAGGCCGTGATCGATTCATCATACAGTGATTCGATAACTTGAGCAATCTGAGGTATACCCTAAGTAATAACATAGATTAGAAAAGGAGATGACAAATTAGTAACTGGTGATCTCAGAGACAGGAAATAGCCTTACCCTTTCCATGTCCACAAGCAGCCCGTTCTCGTCATTGATTAACTGGCTGGCAAACTCAGCTCCCTTTTCTGGACTGGTCCTCATGACATGCTGCAAAAGGGAAACATAATCCGGGCTGTAACCAACTTTTTTGGAGTACAGGATGACCTTCTCAGTTTGCCTTCAACGCGAGTATTTTCTTGTGAGGATGCATTATGACCGAGTCTGCGCTCATTGGTCTTCGTAGGACATTATTGGCATCCGCAAGGTCGACTATGACGACTTGATTTTGCTCGTCAACCCTCTCGCGCACGCAAATAAAATGGTCGGACTCTAGGGTCAAGGTCTAAGACACGAGCAGTCGCAGTCAGTGATCTTGTGTAGAGTGCAGCTACACACAAAACGCACCTGCGACATCGTGATAAAGCCCAACGCGCATGGATAGTTGAGTGTCTCGTTCTGCAAACAAAGGCGGTAAATTGGCTACACGTACCTGAAAGTCAATTGAACTTGGCTGTATAGCCAAACTTGAGAGCTGAAGATGCTCACAGAGTGTGATGGGCTTCGAAATATCAGCCATGGTTGCAAAAATCAAAGCTGGACAATATCACACCTTTTGCGCATCCAGAGGTGCGTCTTCCCAAAACATTTTCCACGACTTCGCCGCACGACTTTCCAAGATGATATTATCTGTAGAATCCAGTTCGATTGCAGCCGAGTGCAACTCGTTAGGCTTGTTGCTATCCTTCTGCAACTCATTAGGCTTGTTGCTATCCTTCGCATCTAAGGCAGTCTCTCCGTCGGCAGTATAGAGTTCGCGGTATTCTTCTTCATCACGACCGGCACCACGGTTCTTTCGTGAGGATGTTCCAGAAGGGGGTGCATGGGCATGGCCACAATCTTCGTCGTCTTCTCCGTATCCGCTGTTGTGTCCCCTGATCATTGGATCGCGCATGCTTAACCGAGCCCGGCGCTCCTCTCGTAGACGTGCTGAATCACTGAGAAGGTTGAAGGTATCCTTGGCTTTCTGCCGGACATTGGCACCAAGATCTTTTCCCTCTTCATCCACATACTGAAATTCCTTGAGAGTTTCGATGATGTATAAGTTGTCACGGAAATACAGGATGGCATTTTCGGAACCAGTATGTAAGAGGTAATCCAGCACAGTCAGAGACTTGGGGAGTGTTTGAATTTGGGTCCTCCATCGGAAGCACAGCAGCTAACCTTGAATACATGTCGCCAATTCTTGTCTTTATCATTCAACCTTTTATCGAGCATTTCCATGATTTCGACAAAGTCATCCCTGTGAACCATGGCGTATCAGCGCTGCTGTCGCTGTCGAAAGACGACGCACTGATTGTATGTCAGCTTTGCGATCTCGTTCATCTGACTTCCCGATGGTCCCCAGGGATCATTAGACGTGGCATCTCGGACTTTTACTTGGGTGTCTGAGTAACTCTTGGTATAGTTTTTGGCGACGCGGAGGAAACCCTTGCCAAAGTGCTGCAGTGACATTGGGGTAGAATATGAGTTCTGCGGAGGCAAGTTGTTTTGATTGAATGGAGAATCCACGCTGAAAGGGTGATGCTGTACATAGCTAGTCTCCCTAGCGCTTATAGCCAAGATAGCCGTTCCAGGTACATAGTCACGGCACGCAACCCACGAGTTGTCATTGGTTTCTCAAATCATTATTGCGTTGCTCGTTTTCCGCTTGCCCGATGCTGCATGGTTTACCTTATTTCATTTGCCTTGGACAAGCACTTCGTGTAAAGGACTTTGTTTGTTTCATGTAAGAGGAAGGTGAATGTCCGAAAAGGAAAGAGCAGTTCTGAGTTATACCAGACCACCGCATAAAAGGTCGGACTGATCCACTCAACCTACTTAGAAAGTGTCGAGCTTTTGTCGTCAAATTCTTTACTGCATTTTCCATAGGCAGCTCTCCTGCACTCGTCCCTTTCAGTTGGCAGCATATAATTTACTACATGAGAATCAGAGAGATGGATAATGATATTGCTTTCCGTTTTTCCCTGCGCACAAGGGTTCTATACTGAGCCATGTCAAGAGTATGAAGTTGGCACGTATCCTTATTGACGACTGCAAAAACAACTGTGTGCTTCCGTCGGCACAAACCTTCGTGCTGAATATATAGTGAAAGTTAAAGCCTGATGATGAAAATAGTGGTGCAGCACTCATTGAGTCATAATGGCAATGAATTCGGATGCCCATTACAAGAAGAGGGTAAAGTACTGCACACAGACAAGAGCTTCACTTCACGAGCGCGTTGCCCCTACGAAATATGTCAACGACAGTCAACCGTTATCAACAGAGCACATACCGATTGACCATAGCTTGCTTGTGCGCCAGCTCTTTGTCAGTAATAGCTTTGCTGTCTCCATTAACAACAGCGATAATCTCGCGGGCTAAACGCTCTTCCAACGTCTTCCCATTCTTGTTCTTGCTGGCAGCTATTACAGCATGAACGCCCGCTCTTACGCGCTGTTTTTCTGTAAGAGCAGCAGGTCGCACGACGTTCTTTCCTGCACGCTTGTATGTTATGCATTTAACAGCGGGGGAAGCTGTAATGAGGGCATGGCGGAGGATTGGGAGTGGTGGTGCGCGGGTGAGAGCGTGGATGTAGAGGAGGGTCCGGGAGACGATGCGCTCTGCCTTTGCGCGTTGTCCGTGCCGCTGCAAGGAAGACGCGAGGAAGTGAAGGAGGGGGTCAGATGCTGGTGGAATTAGCATTTGTGAAGCGTCTGGAGTTGAAGTAGTGGTCGTGGAAGGCAGGGGGGTGGGGTCAGATAATATGTCTGATAACGAGGACGAGGCGTTGAGGTTGACATCTGATTCGGACCCCATTAGCAAGTCGAGCACTTCTTTAGACTGGGCGAGTGTGCGTTCGTCTGCAGAAGAACTAGCATGGCGAGGGAATGGTAGTGTTTGTCTTAACGCTACAAAAGATGGAGGTACGCGTTGAGGACATGATCGAAAAAAGTGTCTTGACGCGCTGAACGTCAGTAGGCGCATCGTCGCGGACGGCAGCTATCAAGAAATATTCCAAGTTTACTTGAAAGCACACAATTTACTTCACGTTGTTGACGGTTGTTGTTATGTACAGTCTATGGTAAACGCTTATCACTAATTCAAAGAATATCCACAAAACTTCCTCCCGTGAAGATGAAAACATCCAAGCAATTCTTAGATCTCCAGTCTGCATCAGATGTGGACGAGCAGGAAGACCAAGACATAGGCGAGGAGGAAGGTCAAGAAACAGGCGAGGAGGAAGACCAAGAAATAGGCGAGGGAATGGATCTCGAAGGATATGCTGGCCCGAAGGTGGTTCAGCCATTGACACCCGAGGCGCTTGCAAAGTTCAATGCTGCGCAAGCTCGCACTGGTGTAATTTACATCTCACGAATACCCCCTGGGATGCGTCCTGCCAAAGTACGGCATCTAATGAGTGCCCATGGCGAAGTGGGAAGAGTCTATCTCCAGCAAGAAGGTGTGATGGCTCTGCACCATGCATGCTATGCCGCTTGCTGACCTTGATCAAGATCCCAAACGTGCGTTCCTTCGTCGAAAGCACACATCCACCAAAAAACCGCATTTCACTGAAGGCTGGGTCGAGTTCAAGGACAAGAAAGTTGCGAGATCTGTGGCCGAGATGCTAAACGCGCAGCCCATTGGCGGTAAGAAGGGTACCCGTTGGCGGGATGACGTATGGACTATGAAGTACCTCCCAAAATTCAAGTGGAACATGTTGACAGAGCAAATAGGTGGGTGTTTCGAGCTCCTGTCGTGGTACACGTGGAAATATCATTTCAACCCCCAGCACACGAAGCTGCTATTCATACTGCGAAGTTGCGCGTCGAGCTTGCACAGTCAAAGTCGGAACAACGCGATTATCTTAAGAATGTTGAACTAGCAAGAGTACTGGACAAGCGTAACGCAAAAAGAAAGGAGAAGGGTCTAGGGCCGCTTGAGCCATCGAAACCGCTCAAGCGTCCCTCTGAAAGTAAAGAAGAAGAACCTCGGAAAAGAAAGAAACCTGCAGAGGATACCCAGCTTGATAGTGTTCTTGGTAGCATATTTTAGTCGCGTTATTGAACGAGTTCATTGTGTGCACGGGCCAGCCGTCGGCACCGATTAAAATTGAATCGGCGCGTGAATGCGGAAGAAGAGAACATGGTTGACGGAAAGAGCGAGTTGCATCGCGACATTGTCGACAAAGGTTTGAGTCGGTCAACTGGCAGTAGTTGGTCTCAAAAGCTCACAGTCTCGCGATTCAAGAGGTCTGTCCTTCTCCATCATGCTCGGCTCAATACCTCAAACTCCACCCTCTTCTCATTATTACTTGCCGTGGAATATCGTCTCTGATTTCTCTCTCAGTTCTTACTTCTTAAGATATTTCTAATGTCTTCCTGGCCCGCTCCTGCTTATCCTCCACCTCGTCGCTCGCGTTCTCGGTCACCTCCTCGTGGCGGTCATCCTCGACCACCACATTCCGACGCTGCGTATCCTCCAGACCAGCATAGAGGCGGCTGGGATCCACATGAAAGGGATAGGGAGAGAGTATGGGTCGAGTACGAACGAGATAGAGCTGCATACGAACCTACTCGTCGTCGAAGCCGCAGTCCCCCGCCAGACGATAGTATGAAAAAATTCACCAATTTTAGCTCTCTTACAGCATATTGACATACTGAATTTGTATAGGTAGAAAACGCCGCAGGTCTATATCTCCTTATGACAGGGAAAGGGAGCGATATGATCCGCGCCCACGTTATGGCGACGACTATGGTGTTTTTACTGCCCTGAAATCGTGTACCATTGCTAACCTCCTTTCTAGATGCACATTCCCGAGCATATAGTTACAGGTCTCCTCCTCGAACCCAATTTCCGCCGCAATATCCTCCTCGTCGGGCACCTGCTGACCCGCGGACTCTAGACCATCCCGCAACCCTAAAGCAGTACGCTGAATGGTTCAGATACTTCTACCCTCAGCAAGCCACCGAAGAGGACACTGCAGACAAAGCAGCGGAGCACGAAGCCGGCGATGGTTCCAAGCCTCGCAATGGCATCCGTGCTCGTTGGGAGAAATACAAGAAGGAATTTATGGCAAATCAGGTTAGTCACCGCCAATCTCTCAAGCGCGGTGTGTGTACTGCGTGGCATACTTTGTCCTTTGCCGTCATGAGTTTTATGAAGCAGCAACTGAACGTCTTTTGTTATGTATGTAGTTGCAGACCATGTTTGATCACCATAGGAAGTCCCCGTGGTTTGCAGAGAAGTATGACCCAGCTCAAGAGTTTGTTGCTCTACGCCGTCGTGTTCGAAAGGAAGGTTGGAGAGGGCGATTAAACTCGTTCCTGCTTGACCTCGAGTCGGGCAAGTTTGATCCTGACTTGAGCGAGCCTGAAACAGACACGACTTCTCCGGTGAAGGAAACAGTCGAGGCTGGTGAGGATACGAAAACTGGCGATGATGATATGCAGTTCAACCTCGATGCTGAGGACGACACTGGTGAACAGGAACCCAGTCGCGTCGAGGCCAACGGGAAGTCTATGAATGACAACAAACGCAATAATCGTGGCGAAGAGATTGCCGTACCTCCGGAAGGCAACCAGGTCATGATTCGCACTATCCCACCTGATATTGGTCGCATGAAGCTGGAAGAGGTGAGTGTGGTTGTTCTATGTGTTTATATGAATTCATAGCGCGTTATAGGCATGTAGTAAGGTTCCGGGATACATGTATCTAGCGCTTGGCGATCCCCTCCAGAAACGCAACTATTACCGGGCTGGCTGGATTAGGTTCCGTGACGATGCTGATATGACCGTCGTCATGAATGAGTTGACGGATAAGAAGGTGACGATCTACATTTTGTTTCGCGTGGTTCTTATTAACATGACCCCGTCAGATCGAAGGCTTCAAGCTTCACGTTGCTCACACTGTTAAGCCCTTTGTAAACAGAGTCCGCTATGTTCCAGAAGTTGCCAGCAAGCCAGACCGCATCGAAAAAGATCTTGCGAATGCAAAGCTTTTAGCCTCTATTTTAGAGGAAGAAGCTATGGCACTACGCCAGTTTAGTCCCTCAGGGCATGAGTCTTCGGCGACCAACGGAGATACAAAACTCGTGGATGCTGTGATGAGTGATGCACATGCAGACCATGAGGACGATTCAGAGCCGAAAGAATCTGGATCTGAGGCTATAGAACGGAGGATAGAAAAGATTATGGCAGACCTTGGCGAACAGGGAGTGGTCGATGAAAAGGTGATGGAGATGAAGAAAGTATGTGGATGTACTGCCGCTACTTGATAGTCCCTGACATTCCCTTTTTTGGTTTCTTCTAGGCGGTTATTTCCCTCGACTTGTATCTTGCCTATCTTCGCGCAGCCTTTCACGCGTGCTATTATTGCGCTGTTGTGACTGACCACCTTGAAGAATTGCAGCGTAAGTGCTTGAAGCACGTGAGAAAGCCTCTGTCCAAGTCAATGCTTGAGGAGGTGAAGGCTGCTGAGGCTGAGAAAGAAAAAAAGGAAAGGGATGATGAGAAAGAAAGTGACCCATTACCTCCTAAGCCGTTCGAGAGCAGAGACTGGAAGCGCAATGGTAAGCTCGCCTAAAATGTTCCAATTCCGTTTCGCTGATCAGGTTGATTCAGATGAGCGCTGGCTTGAGTGGTTTGACAGCAAGATTGCGCTCCTGATTAACCGCAACGGCCTCGACCCGCATGAATATGGTGGCAAGGATCCGGATGAGTGAGTGTTTTCTTGTTGCAGATTTCCGGGAATGTCATTCTCGTTGCAGGGAACTGAGCAAAGCGGTTGAGCAATACATCAAGCAGGAGGATGAAGGGAGATTCCGGTGTAAAACGTGCCAGAAGCTCTTCAAAGCTACCTCGTTTGTCGAGAAGCATGTCGCGAATAAGCACCCCGAATTGGTGAAACAGCTCGACGAGGTATGCATGTTAATCTCCATTTCTTGCAGCCCATCTCACGATCGTCGGCTCTTTAGGTGCCTTACTTCAATAATTTTGCGCTTGACCCACACAGGATTCAGCCGTTCACACACCCACCTCCTATTACTGGAAACAGTCAGCCTCCCCCCCAAGCTTTCGGCATTCAAGGACCCCCAATGGTATACCCGCCTCCCGACTATGGCCGTCCGAATCCATATTTTGGCTATCCTGCCGCGTATCCTCCACCACCACCCTTTGGAAACAATGGCCACTGGGATCACTACGGATATCTACACAACACGGGGATATATCCTGCTCCTCCGCCTCCACGAAGGGATGAAGCAACCACTGCTCGCAGGCTCAGTGATCGTATCAGCGGTTATGCCCCAAATCTGGAGCAGCCTATGGATGTTACAATTTTCGCGAATGCTGGACTTCCTGCTAAGCCACAAGTTACGATGGACGTTGTTGGCCAGACTGCGGCAGATCTTGGAAGGAAAGGTCGCCGAGGAGGAGCTACGAGCTCAGGTCCACCGCCCCCTCCGCCACCCGATGCGAAGGAAGATCCCAGGGCTGCTGGGGGCAAGAAAGTCAGCTACCACGATATGGATTCGGTTGCTGAAGGAGATGTTGAGTTGACCTACTAAGGTGATAATACGTACCTGGTTTTACTTGTCTACGTTTCGCAATATATTTTGGTGATTTTGTCGCATGGTAGTGCTTTGAATGGTTTTCTTCGGAAGTTTCTAGGAGATAGTGCCGGAAGTTATTTGATTGGCGATAAATGAATCGGGACAGGGTATGCTCAAAAAGGAGGACTCTTACGGTCACGTAAGTTTAGCAAAGATTGAAAGCTCTCCCTTTGGCTACCGGTCCCAATTTCCCCCCCACTTCAATCTCGTTCCCAAACCACTTATTACCGCGTCCTCTGAATCTTTTGCACAAGTTCTGTCATTTGAAACCTGAATTACACCGCGTCGGCTGTTGCCGCAACCCCTCCCTTACCCTACGGCACTATCCTCGATGAGCGGGGCCAAACCAACTGCTCCTCGTCTCCCGGTGTCTGTCCTTGTCAATGAGGAAGGTGTCTTAGCACCAGAAGCCCTTGGCCCAAGCAAGTTTGCGGTGACATGGTCAGCAGAGCCTCCGCCGCCTGTACTTGCACCCCTTATGGAGCGCCAAGCTGTCCTCAGTTCATCTGACGGGGAATCCGAGGCTTCAGATAAAGATTTTTATTCGTTTGGAGAGAAGCAATCACAGGCCGAGCTTTCTGACGAATTCGACTCTTCACTTAGCCACCGCTTCCGGCTTCAGCAGTATCCCGCAGCTCATCACCACGATGAGACTTCTAGTCATATACCACGACTTTCTCGTGCAGCTTCCATGCCTTTGCCATCACAGCTAGAGCATCTTAAAAATCCCTGTAGGACTGGATCCAGTAGTCCCGAAATGCCTGGCCAACCACTCCCTACGGATGACAACGCTGAGTACTCCCGGTTTCATGAGCTTTCCTTGGAGCTTGCGGACTCCGTTCAGATGGTTGTCCAGACTCTACTACAGATCTCCCCAGCACAGATTCTCGACCCAGCGAAAGAGCAATTTGCCGCATGCTCACTATCGGTTCCCACTGCTTGCATGTCTGCAGTTTTCACGACCATGAAGAATCTCAATTACATTTCGGCGAATATGCCAGATCTATGTGCTGACATATTCGATCGTGTGCCCACTCATATTTCCGGCGATTCTACTTCGAACGTTCACCGTTTGCCTGGACCGCCTGCCACTACTGACTTCGATATCGGGGAGATGCTGCAAGGAGTTGGAGATGCGTTGAGTGGGAAGGCCGCTGAAGTCGGTGTGGATCTCGTCTTGTTCCATGGCGATGTAGGAATGAGGCATGTCGCGGTCAAAGGGGTAGAATGTGGAATTTCCAATGTGCTGATACACGTGAGTGTGGTGGTTGCGGTACAAGTCATCAGTCTCACATCGTACAGGTCGTCCGTCAAATTATCGATACTACACGCCGCGGCGACTCCGTTGACTTGGGCCTCAGCATCACTTCGTCTATCTCTGGCTCAAGTGTATCGCCTTCTACAGAGACACCGAGTTCGGCAATCAGTGGTGCTTCTTCCCCTGTCCCTGGGGATGACGATGAAAGCTTACAGTGCACATTCGAAATCCGTCACCGCCTTCAGTCGCTGGAAATGCCAATGGATGGCATGACTCCTACCAACTTAAGCCCTCCTAGAACTTCCGAGCGCCCAGATCCGAACTTTGATTCACTGCTCTTCCGACGTCTGCTTCTTCGATGCGGCGCGTCTCTTTCATCCGAGGTTCCTGATGACATAACATCAGGAAGGACTTACGAAGTTAAACTGCGACTTCAGCGGGGTTCGCCGGACGCTATTAATGCGAAATCCTCTGCAATGCCCGAACAGTCAAACAATCTTGTTAGCGGTGTCCGATTAGGAACGGAGCCGTCTCTGGAAGAGCTCACTCAATTCACCGAAACCTTGCGTGGAAAGAAGGTCACATTGTATGCAAGCACTGCAAGCTCATTTGCGCATCACCTGACGAGCTATCTCACCGCTTGGGGGTTGGACGTCAGTCATGTGTCGTCAGAGGTTGATGCAGATGGTACTCCAGGCCCTAATGAACCTGTAGCTCCTTCAGGCAGGGAGCGTGGTTCATCTGATCCTCGGGGTTCAGCGATGAACGGTTCCAACCGCCCGGCCCAGGCATTGTCATTTGTAATGATTGATGACGATGTCGCCGTCCTCCGAGACAGGTTGCGGAAGTACAGAGCCGAGCAGCCCATGCCTCTCAACCTTCACTCTCGGAAACGACCGTCTTTGGCTGCTCACCACCGCCCCAAGTCGTCACCGCAAGTAGCCCGTTCCCTTGGCTTTGGATCACAGGCTTCATCACCATACGCCCCCGTGGTCGTCGTTCACTTCACCAGCCTATCGAATTACAAGCTAGTGAAGGAAATTATACATTGCGATCTCGCATCTCACTCCTACGCGACATACCCACCCGAAGTCATGATTATTCCTAAGCCTGCGGGGCCGCGCAGGTTTCTCACTGCGCTCCATACTGCTGTGACGAAGCCCATTGTTGATCCCTTCTTTTCTCCGATCGCCACATCACCGCTAAGCCCTGGTTTGCACAGTTCGCCTTTCTTCAATTTACCTCAGACCAGCCCAAAGTCTCCTTCTTCTCGTCCGTCGACCTCAGCACGGTCCAGCTCTGACCGGTCCGTCCGATCTGCCAGAGACGGTTCAGGCGAACACCACCCACACGCACCTCCATCACCTCTCAGTCTCGCAGATAATATGGAGTATTTCCCTGAAACTCAGAGCCCTGTAAGGCTTGGCCAGACACCATCCTCCGGCCTCGTTATCTCAAGCCCTGATGGACAGCCGGCGGGTATCATCTTTCAGCCACGCGCAAAATCAGCGAAATCTGTTGCGCCCTCACCCAGTGGTATTTTGGTTGATCGAGATAAACCGCAGTTTTTAGTTCCCAATACTGATCGACTGCGGAGTTCCACCCCCCGTCGTCCATCCGACGGAGACCAGAAAAAGCAGGGTCAATCACCGCTCTCATTTGCTGCTTTGCATTCCAATGTATTAGGAAGTACGCTAGAAGCGTCTCCAATTGAAGGTCTGACGCCGATATCTGGTACACCCAAAGCAAAGGCAAAAAGAGCAATTTCTCCACAGGCAGAAGAGCCCGTCCCCTCATCGCCGCTATCTCCACCGTCGCGCATCGCGAGCACAGATCTAAGGAAATTTTCTTCTCCTCCTGGTTCTCCAACGGTAGGGGACCCTCCACCGAGTGCAGTTGGGCGAAGACCAGGAAGACGGACGACCCACGATGGGAAACCTTTGGGTTCTCCCGCATCGGGGAAGGTAGGCAAGGGTCAACCTGACTCAAGCATCATACCCCCCATTAGCGTGCTCATAGTCGACGGTACGGACTTTAAATTTACTCATAATTCCTTCTAATCGGGGTTTTCAGATAATCCCATCAATCAGACCATTCTGTCAACCTTTATGAGAAGAAAGAAGATTAAGTATGACGTGGCCAAAAACGGAGAAGAAGCCGTGCAGAAATGGCACAACGGCGGTTTCCACTTGATCCTGGTAGGTTATTCGCCCTCGTGTAGGTCCTTTATTAAGCTGAAGTGTTACCAGATGGACATTCAAATGCCTGTTATGGACGGCATACAAGCGACGAAAGAGATCAGAAGATTGGAGAGTTTAAGTGGTTCCTCAGGCTACACTCCTGGAACACCGCTATCTGACACTGCATCGGACGGAGCATTTTCAGACATTCGTTCTACAGCCTCGCCCTACCGTTCGGCTGTCATTATCGTGGCTCTCACGGCATCATCTCTTCAGAGCGACCGAGTAGCAGCCCTGGCGGCAGGATGCAACGATTTCCTGACTAAACCGGTGTCTCTAGAGTGGTTAAACAATAAGATTATCGAGTGGGGATCGATAAAGGCCCTGCAGATGTGGGCTGACCTACGGCCGGATGTAGTAAAAACTCTTTCGAGTGAGCAGACGGCCCAGGCCCAGATTGTGGCTCGTCGGTTGCACGTCCCAGAGGGTCGCACGACTCCAGCCACAGGTTCTCCAAGCAGGTCGTCATCAATGGGCAGAGGGGGAAAAGGAGACCTCCCTGTCGAGCTCCCTTCTGAGCTTACTGCGAAACCTGTGGACCCGAAAGAAGACGAGCCATCATCAAAACCTTCAAATGACTTACCTGAGAATGATTCCCCAGGATCATCTCCCTCGTCTGAATCTTCAGATTCCTTCGAGCGATCTGGTGAGTACGATAATTCTAATTGTTCCTTTCTTGCGTTTAGATTTGCGACTTTAGGAGAGAAGCCGGCTTCCCCACTTGGTGCGCGTGGTGGAAAGCACTTGAAAAATCGACATTGATTATTTGCTACAGCTGCTGAAAATAATGATACGGATGATGCGGACACTACAAAGCCAAAGGATGCGAATTCACAAACAGGTATTTTATTACCGTCTCAAACGTGGTTGGATTTAACTTTACATATTTATGAAGATGGAGAAGAATACCACGAAAGCTCATCGGAAACATCGTATGCGACTGCGAGTGAAACATCAATGAATACTTCCGAATTCCATGACGCCCCCCGATCTCCTCAATGACTTCGTTGGGCGACCTTTAGGAGCTTTGCGAGGCTGGCTGCGCCTATGGTCTTACCAATCTATCTGAAGGTCGCCGGGTTCTTCCGTAAATATCTTTAACCTGAACAACGTTTCCGTATACCTTCTACATACACCTTTTCGTTCCTGTTGATTTTCTTTCGGACGCGCGCATTGCATGCTCGCTTGATATTCTCTTGGGTTTTATGGGGTTTTATGGGGCATCTGTCTTGGTTTTTAATACCTTTAGTTACTTACTGACACTTATTGGGTTGTAGTACTGGTATAACACACGATATGTCTCGTTAGAACGTTGGGGGCGAGTAAACGGAAATGGTGTTCTCACCGTGGGCATTAGAGCGATTCGGGGGATGCCTGAACTTGACGTGTCGCGGGAATTGGTTGTAGGTGTCATGTGGGTGCTCGACTTGATGACAGGGCAACACGCCGCAGTGAAGTGGCAGGAAGTGGCAGGATCATGATTGTTGGGTAAAGATCTGCACTGCATGTAGAAGTAATCTATAAGATCAGAATGAGATGGCTATATTAGGCCAGGATGGTCAGGTACTCGGTGATTCAAGTGAAGTCAGCCGTGTCTGGAAACAAACCTTCCTAGATACGTTGTAATAACTCTTTCCTTTGTCTAAAATATTTCAAATCGTATTGCGGAGTGCAAATTAGAGTTTCAAGCTCAAGGAACGGTGTAATAGCGCCTTGTTAGCGCCCCTAAATAGGTTAGTTCAGTGGCTCGGCTTCTCGGCCCCTGAAATTTGGCGGAAAAGTGATGAATACGTATAGAAAAACATACCGCATCCGGCATTCGCCGTACCGGAGACTCCTTTCGTACTCCGCGTCGGCGACTTGAGAGGATTTGGGTACCGTCTCTCAACAACACCTCGCAGAGGAAGAACGGATTTGTTCTCTTCCCTCGCTCACACTCGTCTCCCCTCTTCTTCTCATCGCTTCCAGCAACGATGAATACCATCCAAGACTCCCACAAGAGGACTTCCATCAGTCAGCTTCTCAATCCATCGTCAGACTCCTCAGTCTACTCCCATGCTCCTCATCTTCCATCGCCTGTTGCTGTTTCACAGTATCAACATGCTCAGCACCAGTCACAGGCCAACTATAATCAACCAATAGAGTCTGAATCCACCTTCCACCTTCGAGAAGCCAGCTGGGAGCCTAGTGAAGACCGCTCTGCGCCTAAACGTAGAGTCGACAATGTCCCTGGTCCTGGTCGCCCCTACCAGTTGCCACCACACCCTCATATGCATGCTGAACCCAATGGTGATATGGTACACCGCCAGGGGCGATCAAGAATGGATGAACCTGGAAATTATGGAATGCCCCCGAATTCTTGGCCATCTCAAGCAGATATGTCCAATCCTCCCTATGGGTCTTCTGTTGTTGCACCAATGTATTCGGACGAACGAACAGGTAAGTAAGCATGTGGGATGTACGAGAATTCTCATTCAAAGCTCTTTGTCCGCGCCAGCCTTATCAGGCGACTATCCAGCGAACAGTTAGCTTGCTATTTGACTCATCGATTGCGCCACTGACTTCGTTCTTAGCTCAGTACAACCACCCTTCACAAAATTTCCATCCTCAACCTCAACAACTACAGGGACACCACAATTCATGTAACTATCATCTCGCTGATTATTCCTACTCTAGTTTCTCAAATTTCACCGATCCAAAGCCTTGCAGCATGCTGAAAGAGCTTCTGTTCGTATAGCAGCCCGTTTCACTGCCCCATTACCAGGGCAGCCTATGTTTGAGGTACCCATGCATCATCCAGCAGGAATCTTCCTGTATCACGCACCTGCCCCACTTCCCCCCCAAAAGCGACCTTCGACTGAAGAAGGAGAGTCGGCGCCAAAGACTAAAAAGGCGAAGACCAAAGCAAAAACTACGGAAGGAAACGGTACGCTCTTATACATTACTTTCTCCTGATGGCTGACGGTATGCCAAGGTTCATCCAAACGTGGTTACAATGCTAGGAAGCGTAGTGAAGCTGCTCAAATTGCAGCTCAAAATGGTTCGTTGATTTAGGATGGGAATGACAAGTGCTAACCCCATGTAGCCCAGTTAATGCCGACTGTTTCCTACGCATCTGCCCCTGCAGACAAGGGCAAAGAGAAAACAGCAGAGAGTAAAGCCACTATTACTCGATCACACCCCCATTTGATTCTGATGTCCCTAAGGTACCATGCGCATTGTGACGGGCGATCAAGGACAAAACGCCGACTCTGCGACTCAGTTGCACCCTGAACTACAATTCGCTCGGTGCATGTCGAATCGATATCGGTCTGAACAGTTCCCACGTTGTGTGTCATGTACACGTCGCTGGGCTGGTGACACATGTCGATTCCAGGGCATACGATTTTTCTTGAAAGATAACCAGAGAAATATTGTTGGCGTTAGCTTTGTTGAGAACCAGCAAGCGGATGCGCCAAACATGCATTTTCCCTCAAGCTGGAATGTCCCATTGACTCTCACTCATATACGGCGAACGAAAGTGAGAAAGACTTCATCTTGGCAAAACCCCGACCCTGACCATATGATACTTTAGAGGACGATAGCTCATGCTCTTCTCCCAACGCTTCGGCAGGAACTGCAACACTTGAACTACCCAGAGATCATCCGAAGGACCCGAGAGAGCGAAGTGCGCGCTACTTGCGGTCAGTGTCACGACCTTTTATTATTTCTGTTTTGCTGATGATGTTTATGTATAGATACCTGCATGACCTCAATTTTCTCCAGCAGTTGGATGTGCCGATTATGTGGCAGAGAAGCATGCGCGGAATGCTTCGAGCAAGTGAAAGATCTTACCGAAGATCGCCCTGGCGCGACCCAGTCTGAGATCGCTTCCCTCCAGGCCCGACGTGACAAACACGCTCATAGCAATCCATTTTTCTTATCTTGCACGCGCCGGAACGAACACCACGCCAAGGACTTTTCACCGATGTCACGCTTTTGTAAGGCAGAGCTCGCACAAGCGATTAAGGACATGGAAGCTATGCTCAAGGAGCCTGACGTTGATGCACTGCCTGACATTGGAGCAATTGATCCATCACTACAGGCAGAACAATCAAACGGGACTGCTTTAGGGGATGGGTCATCTTCAATCCAGGCTACAGATTCACAAACTGGCTGCGAGAAATCTGCGCAGGCGGCAGAACCTTCTGCTCCCTCAAATGGGCCTTCACAAGCTGGCGTTTCACACCCAGAATCCGCGCCGGTCCTTGCTCCATTTGTTTCGCAGGTCGCCGAGCCTTCACAATCAGCCCCGGCAGTGCCACCATCCACTGATCATCCATCAAGTGAAATACCTTCACATCACACTCTCATGATCCCAGATTCGCAGCTTACGGAAGAAATTTTCCGGCCGTTGTGGGCTAAAGGAGAGCCAATTGTGGTCACCGGGTTGCTGCCCAAGTTTCAGCTTCAGTGGACGCCTGAGTATTTCGTGCAGAAGTACAACTCCCAGAGCTGCCTTATCTTGGAATGTCAGACTGACCTGAACAAGCGCGTGACAGTAGGCGAGTTCTTCTCGTGGTTCGGAAAATATGAAGGGCGTGTGGAGTGTTGGAAGCTCAAGGTATGTATATCATGAGCGTGATTCGTGAATTCCGCTTAGCTCCTATCTTTAGGATTGGCCACCATCAACTGATTTCAAGACTGCATTTCCCGAACTTTTTGAGGATTTTAGTCGAGCTGTTCCCGTGCCCAATTATGTTCGTCGTGATGGTGCGCTCAATATTGCTTCCCATTTCCCCAGTAACACCGTCGCCCCGGATCTCGGTAAGCATCATGATGACACGACTGGAGATCCCGCCGTTATTCACACCCCATTGTAGGACCCAAGATGTACAATGCAATGTCGTCATTTGAGTCAGCAGGCAGCAAAGGATCAACGAGAATTCATATGGACATGGCCGACGCCGTGAATATCATGACGTACGCGTCTCCTTCTCCGGATGGCAAACCAGGATGCGCAGTATGGGACCTCTTCCGTGCTCAAGACGCAGAGAAATTGCGCCATTTTCTTAAGAAGAAATTTAAGGGTGCATTCCAGCATGACCCAATCCATTCACAACAGTTCTACTTGGATAGCCAGTTACGGAAAGAGTTGTATGATACAGTAGGTATTAAGAGCTATCGGGTATACCAAAAACCAGGAGAAGCTATATTCATCCCGGCCGGTTGCGCCCATCAGGTTCGTCAGATTACCACGTGGCTGTTCTGCGTAGCTTACGTTTTGCAACACAGGTATGCAACCTTGCGGACTGTATCAAAGTTGCAGTCGATTTTGTTAGCCCCGAGAACATTGACCGTTGTGAGAAGTTAACGCGCGAGTTCCGGGAGCAAAACCAGTCGATGGCATGGAAGGAGGACGTCCTCCAACTTCGCACTATGATGTGGTTCGCATGGCTTTCGTGCTCTCGGCAAGAGAAAGAGGTGGAAGACTGATGATCGATCGGTGAAGTGCTTTACTTGTGGTGTTCTGTATGACGGAGGGTTCTTAATATGTTACGGGTGGATTCATTAATCGGAGGTGCGACGCATGCTTTCTGCTGGAACTGCTTTCTTGTACACCCATCTTTCATCATCATGTTATGTATACCGCCAACTGCGGACTTGGTTATCTCTAATATAACTCGAATACATGCACGGGTATTACTAGTGCGACCAGGCGGCCACCGAGCACATGGCAAAATGTACTAAGTAGTGCGACTAGGCGGTCACCGGTCATCGATCATCCTTGGAGCACATGGCAAAATGTACTTGCACTTATGCACAACTTCCTCCGGGACCGCGCATTGACTATGAGGTAACATTTCATATATGCTACATCCTGCGGGTGTGTGGGTCGACATCTGAAATAAGTATGTTCTGAGTATGCTCTCGTGTTTGTACTTACTTCTTCTTTTTCATTCTTTGTGCGTGCAGCTAAAAGGGAACACCGATACTGGTCCGGTGGAAGTCCTGTTATGCGGACTTCTGACTAGTTATTCTTGTACTTACTCTCACTGACGCAATACTGACGCCTGAGTCATCTTGATTCTTGACGCCTGTGTGCACCAGTGAACACCACCAGCAACTTGAAGTCACAGGCTCAGACATCGTCATGCACCGTGCGTTGTTAATTCCAGACGTCCAAGCCTACCTCTTCGCCAACATCAAGGATGATAAACAAACGGGTCAATGTACCTTGGCGATGCTAGCCAGAACCTGCAGCGTTCTCAGTGAAACCTCTCTAGATGCGCTGTGGAGCGATTTGGATATTTTGTGGCCGTTGGCACGATGCATTTATATGGCAAACACTACGCCATTGAGTGATGAGGCATGTCTGTCACTTGTATTTATTACATTTCAAGCTAAATCATTGCCCATGCCCCAGTCTACCCCAGAAGCCAATAATAATAGCGAACCGGACTTGTCTGTCTTCTACAAATATGCTCATCGCGTCCACACATTGGACATTTCCCAACAATGGACATACTTGAGACCCCACAATGGATCCCGCAGCCGCTACGATGTTATGGACGATTTTTTTGCGTTAATCTATTACGCAATACCCTCTCCTATCCTACCGAACCTCAGACAATTGATTTGGACTCCTGAGATGAGCCTCAATCTGCTCCATCATTTGCTCAATCCACATTTGCGATCTCTGGAAATATATCGCTCGACTCAGGAATCCACTTTATTTGCCCTGAACAAACTCCCCAGACTTTGTCCCGAAATTACATCACTGAGACTGCATATTCCACCTTGGGATGGATATCCAGAGCCAGAATCATTAGTCCAAAGTTACATATCTCGAGTAATCTGCTGTTGGGAAAAACTCGAGGAACTGGACTGCAACCCCACGATCCGTGAAGATGTACTCCTCCTATGTGGGCTCCCATCTCTCAGAATTCTCCGATTGGAAATCACCCACAAATCTGTTGCCAACCTGCCTTCACATTCACTTACATTTCCATCGCTGCATACTCTCCAGTTCAAAAGTGATTCACTGAAGACTGCTATAGCACTTATGGGAGCGATTAAAAGCTCTCTTAAATCTGTGACCATCGATGCGTTTGTCTTCCTTTACAGCTCGGAACTTATTGAAGTCCTCTTGCACCTTCTCAGTCGGGATGCATCACGCTACGGACTTCAATATCTCAGCATGAATTTCCCAGGGCCATACATCATGGGACCTGATTCTGTCAATGTCTCTGACATTCTGCGACCCCTCTTCCTTTGCGAACTTCGCATATTGCGCCTAGCCATGAATTTGCAATTAACTCTCGGTGACGACGGTTTGTGTATGATGGCTGCCGCTTGGCCACGGCTTGAAAAACTCGAGCTAATCGATCCACGGCCACATGCACTGGTTTCATCTCCCCTGCTTATTCCTGGTCTCGATCACCCAAACCAACCTCCACAACCTCCGCTGCCTATGCCCCCTGCAGGCTCTATTCAGGCAACACAGCCCCAACTCCCACAGCCTCCAGTCCAAGTGAACACAAACTCACCATTTGAATCACCCATATCTACAGGTCAGCCAGATCAATTTCGCACCTAGTCATGCTAACATTCCTTCCAGAATTCCACTCGCCGGTTTTCCGTGTCGGACCAGGGCTTCATGCAACTACCTTCCACGGCCTCATTTCCCTCCTGGAGCTATGTCCGCGTCTTCACTACTTTGACCTCAATATCGATGCCAGCAAACTGGATTGTCTGCAGGGCGATAAGCCCGGTGGCGGAGTTTGCAATCGACTGGTCAAGAGAGCTAAACTCATCGATTCGCCCGTCGGTGATCCTGAGGTAGTTGCTCGCATTCTCCTTGACATACTTCCTGAGCTCGACTCACTTGCTGGGGAAAACGCTCTATCGCTAGATCCCCCTCACGACGTGGCGTATCAAGGATGGATCGCTGTCCACCAGATAATGGTTGCCTCTAAACATGCAACAAATCGAGCCCAAGCATAGCGACGAGTACACCATAATCATACAGTGCGTACTCCTTTTTATTTTATTTTGCAGGGAAAGCGACCATCTCGTCTTGTAGTGTTTTCGAGTACTCGACAAGTAGCTCGTCAAATTCCTGAATCCTGAGGAACAGTCCATAATTTCCTGAAACAACTGTGGGACATAACGTCACAAAACCAAGTTAATCTGCCTTGTTCGGAGAAATGGGTAGTGAGCATTAGTAAGTAACGGATACGAGAAGTGGAATTCGTCCAGATTTATTTCTCAAACAGTGAATTAGTGGGCCGAAGCAATTTTATACTACTCAGTAAGTACTAAGTAGTAGAGAATGTCGGAAGGGATTATTTCAAGAGTTGGCCACGTGACCTTGACGCGACTGTTTTTGCAACTTCCACATCCAGAACCCCTTGTTCCAAACAGTGTCAGCCTTCCATTTGGCTTTGCTTTGGCTCCCTGCGCGTATATGATCTGATTCACTCTGTTTACCCCTTCACTTGCTCTCCATTTACCTCTGTCGCCCTCACATATTGGGTTTTGAGACTTTTGAAGGTGTGTCGTGTGATGTATTGGGCTGGCGTCCTATTGACACTCGTATCCTTCCTTGCACCCATCACACGTGGTCCACAATGTATGTTCGTGCTCGCTGCATATATACGAGATCACTGACACTCCATTTCACCCAAGAGACCTATTGGCGGACGCTACAATTCTGGTACAGGTATGCTCGTCACCCCCAGCCCGGGCTTGCCTCACGAGTTACAACTGACTTGACCACGCTCAGACATCAAGGTCTGGCGTTGGACCCTGGATTGGCTCAGACGTTGGGGTCTCCCAAAGAGGTTCAGTTGTCCACCGACGTTCGAAGGCAGCGCATCATGGCAAACTCTGAACAGTAGTGTCGGCAGACTCGGCACCGCGCCAGCGACTGTAGTGTCAATCCATTTTTCATCTATACCGCCAACTGCGAACTTGGTTATCTCTAATATAACTCGAATACATGCACGAGTATTACTGGTGCAACCAGGCGGTCATCGAGCACATGGCAGAATGTACTGAATGGACATGTGTACAACTTCGTGCGGGACCGCGCATTAACTAAGTATGAGGTAACATGCCCCATATGCTCAGGTTCTGGGTGGGCTTTTCTACTCAGTCCCCGACTCTCCGAAGGAGAGGAGGGCTTTATTTTGATGATCGCCATGTCCCATACAATCCGTGTATGCGTGTCTAAATTTTCGAAAACTGCGATACCGGTCCATCGGTGTATTGAAATCCCGGTATGCGAAGAATTTCTAGATACATAACTCTTACTGACGCCATACTGACGCCTGATAGAGTCATCTTGATTTTTGACACTCGTGTGCACCAATGAGCACTGTAATCCACTTCAGCCCCCCACCAGCAAGCATCAGGCTCAAATATCGTCATGCATCATGCGTTATCAATTCCAGACGTCCAAGCCTACCTCTTCGCCATCATCAGGGATGATAAACAAACGGGTCAATGCACCTTGGCGATGCTAGCCAGAACTTGCAGCATTCTCAGTGAAGCTTCTCTAGATGCGCTGTGGAACGATCTGGATAGTCTGCGTCCGTTGGCACGATGCATTTACACAGCAAACACTACTACGCCATTGAATGATGAGGCATGTCTGTCACATGTATCTATTACATCTCAAGCTAAATCATTGGTCATACTGCAGTCCACCCCGGAAGTCAATAACAATACAGTAGAATCGGATTTGTCTGTTTTCTACAAATATGCTCATCGCGTCCGCACATTGGACCTTTCCGGACAGCGGAGATTCTTGAGACGCAACACTGTACACCACTCTGTTATCGACGATGTTTTTGCGTTAATCTCTTGCGCAATGCCCTCTCCTATCCTCCCGAACCTCAGAAAATTGATTTGGGCTCCTGGGATGAGCCTCAATTTGCTCTGTCATTTGCTCAACCCACATTTGCTGTCTCTGAAAATATCTACCCATCGCTGGAGTCCGGAATCCACTCCATTTTCTCTGAACAAAATTCCAGGACTTTGCCCCGAAATTACATCTTTGACACTGCAAATTCTAGCGTTGGATGGACATCCAGAGCCAGAATTAGCCCAAAATTGCATATCTCGAGTAATATGCTCTTGGGAAAAATTAGAGGAGCTGGACTTTGCCCCACGACCCGTGAAGGTGTTCTTCGCCTATGTGGGCTCCCATCTCTCAGGATTCTCCGATTGCAAGTTAACAGCCAATCTGTTGTCAACCTACCTTCACACTCGCTTTCATTCCTATCGCTGCATACTCTCCAGTTCAAGGTTGATAGTTTGGAGACTGCTGTAGCACTTATGGGAGCGATTAAAAGCTCTCCTAAATCTGTGGCTATCGATGTGTATGCGGGTGGGTCCCGTCACAGTCCTGAACTTGTTGAGGTCCTCTTGCACCTTATCGGTCGGGATGCATCACACCACGAACTTCAATATTTCAGCATGAATTTCCCATGCGTCCTGGGAGCTGATCCTGTCAATGTCTCTGACATGCTACGACCTCTCTTCCTTTGCGACCTTCGCATATTGCGCCTAGCTATGACGCTGCGGTTCATTCTCGGCGACGACGATTTGCGTATGATGGCTGCCGCTTGGCCACGGCTTGAGAAACTCGAGCTAATCGACTCACGGCCACGTGTACTGATTACATCTCCCCAACTTGTCCTTTCTGAGGTCCTTGCCCCCCCAAACCAACCTCCACAACCTCTGCCACCTATGTCCCCTGCAGGTTCTATTCAGGCAATTACGTTCCACGGCCTCATTTCCCTCCTGGAGCTATGTCCACGTCTTCAGTACTTTGACCTAGCTATCGATGCCAGCAAACTGAATGGTCTGCATGGAGATAAACCAGGTGGCGGAGTTTTCAATCGACTGGTCAGGAGCGCTAGACTAATTGATTCGTCCGTCGGTGATCCCGAGGTGGTTTCTCACATCCTCCTTGACATACTTCCTGAGCTCGACTCCCTTGCTGGGGAAAACGCTCTACTGCAAGAACCACCTCACAACGTGGTGTATCAAGGATGGCTCGCTGTCCACCAGATAATGGTTGCCTCTAAACATGCAACAACCTAGAGGTGCATTCCAAACGCAGCGATAAGTACACCATAATCATGCTAATGCGTATTCCCCTTCAGATGATCATTGATGACTGCATGTACAAAGGGAACATCGCTCGTGGTTTGGAGATCTCTTGGTCGAAGAAGGGGACACATAAAATACGGCTAAGTGAATGAGCAAAGATTCGAGGTTGGCGTGCTTTCCGTTGTGCTAGTCTGAGTCTGTCGGCAACCCAGGGTTGAGATGATAGTAACTGTTGTTGTATGCATTCTCCTCGCGATGCTTGCCCTAGCAGCCACAACCTGTAGAAGATTCATCACTTTCTTTAGATTGTATTGGGCGCAGCGGTTGAAGTTCGGATCATAGTTATGATCAAGAAATTGTCGGACGTCCATTGCATTCAAGGGCAGACTACTATTAAATACATGATGACATCTCTGAAGGGAGTGAACTCTGCAACAGAAGCACGAGGCATTACATCAAATGCGGCGTCGAGGGGAGGTGGCTGCTAGAAGTACTTCGTGTATTTGTGCATCAAAATCGCTGCAGCGCCTACTAAGTAGTAGGAAAATAGACCCTAGGAGCTATCTTGGATGCGACAGTCCCTGACTCGTTTGATTATAACGGTAGAATATGGGCCCGTTGTACAATCCCATGCTGGTAATAATAAAATGAATACACACTGTGACTATTCGACGGCCTTGCTATGATGAGAGTACTCACCTTTTGTAGTGAGCAGCTTTATTAGTCGGTCACGTGATAATCATGACGCGACACGACGCGGTTCTTCCAACATTCTGGGATCCGCGTGTGGCAGAAACCCCTCGCCATCAACTTAAAAACTACTACTAGAGGTCACAAACTGAACAACGGACGACTACGCCATCTTCAAGTTGATCGTCTCAAGGTCGGCCTCTACTATTTACATATATAAAGTTTGTATAAAGTTGCTGCAAACTTTGATCATCAACAAATCATGAAGCTAGTAAGCTTTATGTTCGAGGCTTGTTTCCTCATGCACATATCTCTTTGATGACCTTATGTGCACTGTGGTCAATGCAACTCTCAGGTCTTTTGGACCACTGTGGAAGTTGCCAAGCAGTGGCTCATTATTCCACACCGGCCTGAGTACTTAAGAGAAGCGTCATGGACGATTCCCTCCGGTGCTACATCTTAAAACCCACCTTTCCCTCTCATCTCTCATTTCTTGCTGATCATGACTCACACATACGACAGTCTCGATACCATCTTGGCTAGAGACTTGGCCGCTAGGAAGTTCTCCTGGTTCATTTTGCCAGGAAGATCCATGACCTTCGTTAGGTTCGATGTGCCTCAGGCATGGATGCCACAGAAGCCAGCAGACATAACTACTGTGGACCAATTAAAATCTTCACCCTTCTGGCATCCTCGTGGGGTTGCGATGTTGAGACCAACATTGAACCAAAATCTACAGATGTATTTCCATAGGGTGCAGCGTATTATGCCACGAACATGCCATCCCTCTATCATCCACCATGAAGCCCATTCCATCATCCATTCGGTAAGCTCTGGACCCGGCCAACTGAAGTTATGGGGCAACGCAGTAGCGAAAGCACTATTCCACGCCGGCACTGCTCGATTGGAATACACCCGGACTGTGTCACTCCTCATACATGATGTTCTCATCGAACTCAATCTGCATGACTGGTGTGCCATGCGTACTCTCCGAATACACCTGGAAGATGTCGCGACGTCGACTATCCTCAAGGCTTGGTCTTACGTATGTTAGTTATAAATTTCCAATGTACCTAACAAAACCGGTGGCTTCATAGTTCGTCACTGATCCTACGTTCACTGGTTTGGAGAGAACTACCGATTCAATTGACGCCACTCGAAACGAGATGTTCGATGCAGCAACTTTCTACGGCGACCTTGTGGCCATAGATGTCATCCCTCGCAGTCTATTTAATTCCGTTATCAGTGGCTTCTTGGACGGCCTGACATCTGTATCCCAGTGTCGTATGCTTTATCTCCTGCTGGTCCGAGCAACATTCCACCTCGCATCCCCTATACACTCGGATTATTTGCTGGGCTGGCGCAACAGGTTGCTCTTCCAAAGGCTACCCAAGCTGCCTATGCATGACGAGATGGTCCAGAGGTGGATTATAGTAAGTGACCGTATTGTCCCCTTCACTTGTCTGGCATGTTGACCGATGTCTTGTTCTCATTGCTGTGCCCAGGAGATCTGCAATGTGATTAATAAGGCTGTTCAAAATCAAGCTGTCGTGCAACTTTCTGGAAATACCTACGCGCCAGGTGCAAGTCATATCTGGGATGCGAAGCTAAGCAGAGAGGGTCTGCGCTCATTGCTTAAACAGGCGGGGGAGATATGCAAATGATGTTGTACTTATTGTGTAGACTCGGTTTTATCTGTAATAATGATACACCATAAGACGGTTGGCTGCACCGGGGGTTGGCCTGGGATTCTTGTAGATATGATAAATCTAAACTTGATTTGCGAACCGCTGACTCCTGAGCAACTGAATATGAAGTGCGACGTTGAGTGTAGTAGAATACTAGAAAACCTCAATCTATCCTGATGTTGTCCCACGGGCGATGTAGCAATTAGTGACGGTCAAAGTTGCCGATTCTGGTGGCGATTCAGTCGAGCGATTCAGTCAACAATTTTGAGGCACGATTCAGAATCGAGTGAATCGACTCAGGACCCGATTCACTCGATTCTTGGTTTCAGGTTTAATTTAGAGTTTATTTTACTCTACACACTGTTAAATATAATAAAATAATATTGACCTCAACTCGCCCATACTGTAAGTCTGACTCTTCGTTCCATGCGCATCGTGAGATAGGATGGTCAATCCAACAAAAGGAGAGAAGGTCAAATAAGAACTCCGGGTGCGAGAAGCCCAAGAGGTCGGGGAAGTCTAGGATGAAGATCTCCGATACCGAGGAGGTTGAAACTGGTGATAACGAAGCAAACTTGGCCTCTAAGGGCCCAAACACTTGCATCAAGTGAGTCGGGATAGTCGCCTTAGCATGATCATGCCATCTGAAGCACTGCTACTCTGCAAGCTAGGATGACGAAGCTTTGAACCGGGCTTTGATCAGCGCTATCACGATTCACGGATAACGCCGAAATTAAACAGGGACTTTTCCACCACCAGGCGCCAACGCATCGACCAAAAACGGTGGCGGGAAACCGAAGGCTGAGCACCCTGTTTATAGTCATTCGTTTGCACTCGTTGAGACTGCGAAGGACAAAGAACGATGGGTAAATAAGATTAATCACTCTCACTAGTACTGCTCTCCTCGCATATTTCATCATCCATCCCACTAATAGAACCAAGGTCTGGCAGTGAGTTGAGCTCGGAATCAGCTAAAAGGTCACTAGACCCTGAATGACCAGGATGTGTTGCCAGATCCACTGTCATCTTCTGAACTAGAGCTACTGGACAACTCGGAGAGAATTGTGTCGAACAAGGGCACAGTGAAGGTATCATGTCTGCGACAGGGTTTGCGAATGCCTTGACGAGCTCGCTCATCGCGGAGGTTGTCTCGAAGACGCTTTCGTCGAAGGGTGCGCTTTTCTTTGAATTTGATAAATTCTCGGATGAGAATTCTGCGCGAGCGCGACGTCCAGCACAACGACTCCATCCTGGCATGACTTGGTACAAAATAACATATGTATGATTTATGATAATCACACAACAACTAACTGAAGGCAGCGAAAATCGCGTTGAAAATCGTGCAGTACGACCATCGTCCGGCTGCTTGAATCATCTGAGGAATTGAACCAGCGAGTGCGAGAGCCGTAGCCCCTCCCGCTCGCATGGAGTGTCCACCGAGATTCGGACTAGGAAGGATTGCTCGAAGTCGTCGAAGAAACCAGGACCGTGTAGGTAGTTCACCGTTGCTCTTGAGCCAGAGCGCTGGGTGAGAAGGAAAGGACGCGTCGCAGGTACCGAGGTACCGCGTGAAGAGTGCAACACAGTTATTACGGGAGGCAGAGGCCTGCACGAGCAATCCCAAACCATGGCCGAAACGATCAGTCTCGGAACTGGGCAGACTGTAAGATATTGAAATGTCTGAATTGGACACAGTATGGCACGAGCGCACTTGAAGGAACATCATTCCCACATGACCCGGCCTTGATTATTGTCTATCCAACCAAAAGATTGGAAGAAGAGATGGTAGGTCATACAATATTAAAACTCGCTGAGAAATCAAGTCATCATTTCAGGAACTTAAGCTGGACTTACTGCTGTTGCCATCAATGAGGACACCGTCAAAGCCGCTGCAAAAGAAATGCAACCGCGCAATCTATACAATGAAGTTATCCAGAGAGTTACCGTGATTCTCGTGTGAGTCGTGTCACCAGAGCAGCTGCAGCTACCCCGACCGCTTGTACTTCTAGTTCTACGTAGGAAGCTATCTTTTAAGCCTATCGAGTGGAAGTGAAATAAGTAATTTGGTTCGTGCACGATATACCCCCCTAGCTTGATGTAGGAAAAGCAATCTGCGTCCGGAGCGCGATGAACTCATGATCCACCCGTGGAAAGATCTAGCTAATGGGTTATATTTATCGCGAACACGAGATCTTGTGTCCAGAGCCTTGAGCCCCTATGAGCGATAAGAAATACTGCCGGATTGATCTTTCGAGTCAATCTCGGAATTTTAGGTATCCTGTCCATGTAGGTAACGACATCCAAAGTCAAGTTGATAATTGACAAGTACTTGGAAGTGTTGAAAGTTGTAAGTTATAACCAAGTTGGAATTGTTAGAGTGGCTCGAGTTGGCATCGGATTCAAACGTACATCCGTGCTCGTGATTGTTGATTCATAGGTTGCTGAATAGTACTACTTAGATGGACGAAGATTTGATACACTTTGCAGCGAAATCCATTGATGCCCTAATATTTGATGCCTATGGCACTGTAGTACAGGTACACTAGCAACACATGTCCCCTTGGTAATCGTCTTATAATCAACAATATAATCAGCCTGGACGTAGTCAGAGTGCCAGCTCGAAATCGAGTCGAATGGAAAGTGGATGCATAGGTATACATGAGATACACTTTAAACAAGCTGCTGCGTTCTCGCCTGTCTGAGATCAATCATTTTCTGGCGAACGGCAAGCCACCCTTGAGGCGTGATGTTGTGATGGGGAATTAACGGAAGACCATTTGACCCAATAAAGTCATCAAGCTCAGGAAGTATGTCGAGAAGGATGCGAGCGACCACATTAGGATCACCGACGGGTGAATCGATAAGCCTAGCTGTCTTGACCAGTCGATTGCAAACTCCGCCACCTGGATTCTGACCCTGTAGATCATCCAGTTTGGTGGCGTCGATAGCTAGGTCAAAGTAATGAAGATTGGGACATACACCCAGGAGCGAAATGAGGCCGTGAAAGGTAATCTCAGCCGTTCGTGATCTGACAGAGATGGAATGGTTTGCGAGCACTATGGGAAATGCCGCGGGCATTGGAGGGGCAAAGACAGGTACGTGCTGAATATGATTTGCTTGAGCAGCTGGTACCAGGACCGGGTGTAGATTCATGTGTACGGCAGGTTGGGGGGGTTGGAGTTGAGGTGCCTGAACAGGACCCGCAGCTGGTAGAGGAGGCGGAGGTTGAGGTTGTAGAAGTTGGACTGGGGCGGAAGGTGTCGCTACACGTGATCGTGGGCATAGATCGAGCAGCTCGAGTTCCTCGAGCCATGGCCAAGCGGTAGCCATCATATGTAACTCGTCGTCACCGAGAGTGAACCGTGATGACATTCGTATGCACAACGTGCGCAATTCATTACAATTGAAGAGGGGTTGTAGCAAATCATAGACATTCACAGGATCATCTCCCAGAAGGACTGGGAAAGTGATGCTGAAATTTCGAAGTTCGCAGTACAACGCATCTCCAATGAGAAG
>KV448260.1:12487-58798 GCA_001658105.1 Rhizopogon vinicolor AM-OR11-026 | reverse complement strand
GAAGTTCGAGGGGTGTCTCCAGTGCTTTTCCGCCGCTTTACGGGTTGGTTGTAAGCAGCGGGTTTATCACGGGGTTTGTGCTTCAAGTTTGTAGACATCTTCGTTCGTATATGTGACGTTGTAATTTGGTTGTAATCACAGGTAATTACCCAAGTGCTCATATACATACTTGAAATGGACAATGGACCTGCTAAAACAAAAGATTGATGTAGTATTGTATATCCCGTCCTATTATCTTGGCACCTCATAATGCATAATGGCCCTCCGAAGGTCATGCATTATGTAGCTAACTAATTGGGAACCACGGCGGGATCCTGAAAAGTTGATGCATTATGAGATATATGCATTATGAGCGTATGCATTATGAGCATATCTACTGTAGTGATTTATGACCAAGCACCCGGCTGCGGCCCCCTTCCGCCCTTCTTCCCCTCTGAGTTGAGTCCTCCAGGAACAGCACGTCGCCGAGTCTGAACCATGCACTGTTCGGGCCATTGCCGCGGTAAGCACTTGTGTAGACCTTATATTTCATCCAGTAAGGTGTTCTCTCAATGCTTCTTCATTCGCCTTGTCATCAGTGAACGTCTAGCTCAAACAACTCAGGCTCGTTCGCTGGCACATTCTTACTCAGCTCCATCGGTCAAATACACAATAATGCTAGTGTCTTCTTCAGCTGGACAAGTAGCACTGAACCAGGTGATCCGAACAATTGCCACTTGCAACTCCGAGTGTGATATACAAGTAACAACATGTTGGTAACATGGACCATTTTGACGGCGTTGCCAATCATGTGGTGTCTATTTTGTTGCAAGCAGCAGGAGGCACTTGATAGGCAACTTGCAAGGTGCGAGATGGCATTGATATGAAAGTCGTGACAAAGCCTGCGTAAAATATCTATAGTGCGGAGTCAAGCGTTTACTGGCCCTCAGATCCTTCGCGTACTCCACCAAAATTCCACGTCATATCCCAAAATCGGTTTGCTTAGCTCTTGCAATGTCAAGTCGCGCGGTGTCCGGCTCACTGAGTCCCACAGATGTGGATCGCTGTCCCGATATGATACAATCTTCAGCGCATTATATTCTCGATAAGATGGCCTTAGTTTTTTTAAGTGAAGGCTGAATTTCGAATCTCTCCATTCCTACAACATTCTCCGTTCCCATTATCTTGAATATATTCAGGCCATGTCCGCCTCAGCGTCCCATTGGGGTTCCCCTAGTGCTCCCAGGCGGGCTCTCCTCATACATGGCATGTCTATGTGCTCGAATTCTTGGGAGGGCATCGCTCAGCTATTAGCAGCAGATGGTGAGGTTTCGTAATACTATGGTGATGATCTTCTTTCTAACACGTTAATCAGGGTTCTTTGTCGTAGCGCCGAATCTCCTCGGACATGCATGGAGACGCGGCAGCGACTATAGTGTATCCAGACTTGCAGAGGACCTCCGATCATATTTTGTCATGGGCACGTCCTACGACGTGATTGTAGGACATTCTCTTGGAGCCACCGTGGCTTTGTCGCTCTTGCCATTCTTACCCCCCAAAAAAGTCACAGTTATACTCGTCGACCCTGCCATCGAGATTCCAGATGAGCAACTCGACATAAATCAAGGACTGTTTGTGGATGATGTGGCAAGCCTCAAAACCCCCGATGAGCACATGGCTGAGAATCCTGCTTGGTCACGACGTGACTGCGTGCTAAGAACGATGGGACTCTCCATGTGCGATGGCGCTATTATCAAGAGTTTGTTTCAGGTAAATTTTCTGGTGTACAAATTACAAGCGATGTTGACAAGTTCCACCTTTCTGACAATCAGCAAAACAAGTCATGGTCTTTCGGTCACCTGTTCAAAAATGTCACCCCTAATGTGAAGATCAGCGTGCTGTTAGCAGACCCCGATTTCGGAGCTGTTTGTCGTTTGGAACACATCCCTCGTGACGTGAAGAGATTGGATGCCAGAGTAATTCCGGGTACCGGTCACTGGATTCAATTTGAATGTCCAGATGTCATTATGGATGCAATCCCACTGCCAAGAGCAAACCTATGAGCCATGCGATGAAGATATGGTTTTCTTGTATGTAATATTGTCTACAACCGTCGCATTCAATCGTATACTAATCATTGAAGTCCAAAAGACCTTCGATGGAGAACCTAACTGCATCCCTCATTTCAGTTGAGCCCTACTCAAATTGCACTGTAACATGAATAATTGGCTACGGAGTTATATAGCATCTGCGCTGTTCCAACACGCGTAGATGCTTATTAGGGAACTTCTGATTGTATTGATATTAATAGTTGCTACCCGCTTATGCCTGCTTACACTATCCATTAACTGCTTTCACTACTAGCTGCCACCTGTTGGCTGATACTACCAGTTTACGCTGCCCAACTTGAATTACTGCCCGTTAGTTGCTAAGATAGTAACATGGAGTATTTTGACGGCGTGCTAATCATGAGGTGTTTATATTTTTGGCAAGCACCAAGACACGCCTGATAGGCAACTTAAAGAAGGTGCGAGATGGCATTGTATTGGAAGTCGCAACAAAGTCTGCGTGGAGAAAGGATCTCTATTGATAATACAGTTGCCAGCAGCCGGGAAGATGCCGCGATGATATCGGCGGAGGGGGGTTTCAGTGTCCCTACCTGGTGGTTTTCTACCCAAATTTCGTACCAGGCAGACACGTCATGTCTCAAAATCGGTTGCTCACTGCTCTTGCAACGTGAAGTTGCGCGGTTTCCGGCATTTTGAGTGCCCCAGTTGCGGACCGCTGTCCCGATATGCATATGCAATCTTCAGTGCCATATAATTCTTTCGTCTATACTGATCTCCCTCACACTTTTAAGGGAAGGCCGAGTTTCGAACCTCTCCACTCCTACAACCTTCTCCACTCGCAAGATCTTCAATAGGTCATGTCCACCTCAGCATACCAGTGGGGTTCCCCCATTGCTCCCAGGCGTGCTCTCCTCATTCATGGTTTGACTATGTCCTCGAATTCTTGGGAGAGCGTCGCTCAGTTATTAGTAGCAGAAGGTCAGATTTTGTATTATATGATGATCATCGCCTTTTTTTTGACAGGTTAATCAGGGTTCTTCGTCGTAGCGCCGAATCTCCTCGGGCATGCATGGAGACAGCGCGGGAGCGACTATAGTGTATCCAGCATTGCGGAGGACCTCCGATCATATTTCGTCATGGGCACGTCCTACGACGTGATTATAGGACATTCTCTTGGAGGCCCGGTGGCTTTATCGCTCTTGCCATTCTTGCCCAAAAAAGAAGTCACAGTTATACTCGTCGACCCTGCCATTGAGGTTCCACATGAGCTAGCCGAGATGTTTCAAGAATTGTTTGTGAAGGAAGTAGTGACCCTCAGAACCCCCGACGAGCACATGGCTGAGAATCCCGCTTGGTCACGAAGTAGCTGCGTGCAGAGAATGATGGGACTCTCCATGTGCGATTCCACCACTATCAAGAGTTTATTTCAGGTAAATTTTCTGGTGTGCAAATTACAAGCGATGTTGACAAGTTCTGCATTCGCGACAACCAGCGACACAAGCCATGGTCTTTCGGTCACCTGTTCAAAAATGTCACCCCTAACGTGAAGATCAGTGTGCTGTTATCAGACCCCAAGTCACCCGACACTGTTTGTCGTCTCGAACACATCCCTCGTGACGTGAAGCGACTGGATGCCAGAGTAATTCCGGATACCGGTCACTGGATTCAATCCGAATGTCCAAATGCCATTATGGATGCAATTCCGCTGCCAAGAGCAAACCTATGAGCCATGCGATGAAGATATGGTTTTCTTGCACGTAATGTTGTCTACAACCGTCGCATTCAATCGTATATTATTAATCATTGAAGTCCAGAAGACCTTCGATCGAGAGGCCAACTGCGTCTCTCATCATGCGTTCCTTCAGTTGAACCCCACTCGAATTGCGCTGTAATATGAATAATTGGCTGCGGACTTATATAGTAGCTACGCTACTCGGATGGATGTTTATTGAGGAACTTCTGACTGTATTGATAATGATTGTAGTATAGCGGTAGGGACAGTGTGTATGTCTTACTATCACCGCCCTCACTACCCATTTGTGAGTCACAACAATCGGTTGATCGCAACATGAGTGACATTATCGACAGGGGCTTGCCTTCATGGATGAGTCTGATACATATTTGCGAAGGTTTGGTTTTTTCATACCGTCCTCGCATCATGCACAAGAATACACGAGGAAGGCACGGGCCGACTCTCCAATTAGAGTGCCTTCAGCGGTTCAACCTTCACTTCGCAACACAGATCCCAGTCACGGATTTTGGGACGAGCGTAAACTTGGCGTAGACAGTTTTGCTCCTCTTTGCGCAATTGCACTGTTCACACGTTCATCTCCCCTATCGTTAGTATGACCGCCACTGTCCCGTCTGCAAGTCAATGGGGATCGCCTAATGCAAGGAAGAGAGCACTCCTCGTACATGGCATGAATTCATCTTCCCACACGTTCCACCGTGTTGCGTCGGCGCTAGCGGCCAAAGGTCGGCCTTTCTTCGTCAGAAGCCTCTTGATCATGGTGCTCAGATATGCATAGGATATTTGGTTACTGCCCCGAATCTTCTTGGGCATGCTTCCAGGAAGCCTGGGAGTAACTTTCGAATTCAGACGTTGGCAGACGACCTCTTACCTTACCTTGAGGCTGCAGAGCATGACATCATTATTGGACACTCTATGGGAGGGCTTGTGGTGCTGTCGCTGCTCAAGTATCTGCCAAAAACCAGACCCACTTCAGTGGTTCTCGTAGATCCCCCTGTCGAGTTTACCGCAGAGCAGACGGTGGAACGGAAAGTAATGTTTTCTAACGATGTCAGAGACAATCGCAACGTGGAGGATTATATGACGTTGAATCCTCTGTGGACGAGAGAGGACGCTATTTGGACAGTATTGGGAACCCAGATCGGCAGAGCAACTAACGCTCATGACCACATTGATGTGAGTTTGATTGCGAGTGTATTCAGACGACGGTGCTGATGGCCTGATGCCTTTATTATAGGGCAACGTGCCGTGGTCATGGTTACACTTGATTTCCGACAAGCCTGCTACTGCTACGTTGACTGTGCTTGTCGCAGATCCACGACTTAATGATTCCTGCGATGTGGGGGCTCTCGCGAAATTCAAAAATATCAAAACGGTGATTGTTCCGAATGCATCGCACTGGATACAGTATGAATTTCCAGAAGTGATTGTTGAAGAGGCGCTGAGGGGTATCGAAGAGTGCGATAACAGGCAGTAAAGACGGCATCGTGTCCTATCACAATTCAAGCGCTCGATGTAGAAGAATTCAAACCTGAATGAATGTCAACTTTAATCAACGAAAACCTCTGTATCTTCGTCCCATCCTAGTGTCTCTGGAGCAATCCCAAGTCGCCGTAGCATCATTCCCATGTTGTTCCTTGCTTCTTCGTCGTCTTCCGAGCGGATCGTGTTAATGCAGGCTGGATCCAAGAGATTCTCCGTAGTAGTATTCATCTCGTTTTCTGGGCACTCTTCACGTTTGATGCCAGGGGAGTCCCAACCCCAGTTTCGGTCCTCAGAGTCCGATCTGCCCCTGCTTACACCTCCACCCCATCCCGAAGCTCGTAACTCGTCCCCCTTGTTCGCAGAATCTTTCACCAAATCCCAAAGCTCATATGCAACCTCCCTGCCTGCCTCCGTCCATTTCTTGACAAGCCCAACAAGTGTCATTTCCTCATTGTCCTCTTTCACTTTAACAGCACGCCTAAGAAGTTGTAATTTGCGCTCTAGGGACTGGATGGTAGGCGTCAGTCGAATGGACAGTCCTCTTCCAGACGACGCAGAAGCAGACGAGCTTAATGGAGATTTGAATTGCGACGCCGCCTTAAGAGTGCGAACTCTGGTCTTAGCCGGTGTGATGGATGGGCCTGAATAGACATGTGGGTGGGGCTTCTGAGGTGTGAGAGGCAACTTTGCAGTTGGTGGTGGTAGAATAACCGGCAGAGAATCCTTAGGCATGGCTAGATCTTCTGATGGCGTGTCTTCATCCTTCGTTAGCATCAAAGGTGAACGAAACGGAGCGATGAGCTTCTTGAACTGTTGCCGCTGAGACGCCAAAGTTGCGCGCTTTGGAGCTGGTAGCAGATACGGTTGGGTATGGTGCGTTTTCTGCGATCATCCTCGAGTAAGTGGCAGCGATTCGTAGATAAGATAAACCATCCAAGTTACCACGCGTTTAGCCAACTGTCTCTCTCCCAGGCTTGGTACTACGTCGATCTGGACAAGCATTTCAAGCTGAAAAAGTCAATAAAGCACTCTAGTCTACCTTTTCTTCTTCCGTCAACGGTCTCCTCCGCATGGAAGGGTTGAGTACTTCCTGGTTGTCGTAAGTGTCCTCGTTAGTTTTGGGGCTTCGTGCCTGAATGGCGAGAATTTCGAGCTCGTGCTAGGGATCCCATTATCTTAGCAGGGCTTGCGAAGAGATTGTCACAAACCTTTTCGATCTTATTATCTATGTCAATGCAGCCACGCTGTGCGTTGTAAGTCTCTTCCACGACATCATCGTAGACCACATTTGGAGAGCTGATCGAATTTTGATCGCCTGAGTCCGTTGCTATAGCCTTGGACTTGTTAGTGAGATATACAACGAAAATCACGACGTATATACCCTATCTTCGACTTTGTAATCATGTTCAGTTTCCACGAGCGACGATTGTGATGATGTAAATGGGGACGAAGAAAAAATCTGGGGAGGACTGGAGCTAGGAGGCAAAGAAGATGATGGTGCATTATCCGGTGGGGAGTTCGATGGTACTCCTTCATCTACCTCGTAGGAATGAAAGCAGGGTAGCTGAGTTGATGTGATGCTGGATTGACAGCTGATTATCTGTAGGTTGTTTGCGTCGTCCGATGGTACACCTTGAGTATCTCTCCACGAGGGGGACAGTGAGATGGTCTATGTATCATATTAATTTGCTCCGAGTAACAAAGCATTTGGGCCTACTTCATCTTTTGGGAATGTTTCCTCATTGGTAACAGTGCCCGTTAGCCCGGGTGCTGCTGGCCATGATGTATTCGTCGTGGGATCTGCAATGCGAGTGGGCAAGACAATTACAGGTCCTTGTCAGTCAATATGCTCATTGGCCCTAGCATTAGCCAATACAGATCACCTGCACCGCCCTGATCAGGTTCACGATCCTTCAAGTCACTGGCACTGTGCGGGGACGGAGGAGAGGGGTTGGGAGCTGGCTGCGATGCAAGTAATTCTTCAGCCAACTGCGTATATGCGCATAAATCAATAACAAATCAAACAAAAAGAGAGTATAGACTTGCGTTGTGGTTCTTCGAAGGCGGTTTGTTCTCTGCGCATAACGGGTCTACGAGGAGTTGGGTATATGCGCATGGTCTTGTGCTAATTTCATCATGGGGGTATTTGGAAGTGTCAGTAAGGTCTGTCATGTGTTGTTCAGCAATTGTCTCCATATCTGAAGCAATGGAAATATGGTGAGAAGTCAGAGCCAGCACTGGTGAAGAGAAGACTTTCAAGACGCGACTCTGATCATGACCACGAGAACGGTCACGTGCTCAAAAGTAGCCAATACTTATATTTGGGTCGCAGGATCAGAGAGAAGTAGCAAGTAATAATATGGTCGGGTCCTTTGATATGAAACAGACGCAGAGAAGCCTAGGACTACTTCCGCACAGCACGGACACGTGGATCACCTCGTTCTGAACGTTTTCGTAGTTTATCTTGCCTTTTGCTCACGGTTTCCTTCTCACTGCCCCCTTCAGCAGAGCTCGCACTAGGCCGACTCAGCATAGGTCCAATAAAGTTACTCCACAGCTTGTACGCTGCATACAAGGGGATCTGGTATAATAAGATCAGTCTATTAATTCTGCATGTTGTAGGGAACACTTACAACGAGGTAGAACCACCAGAACCATTCCCCAAAAGCCCCACTACCTATTTGACATGCCCCTGCACATAGACGAATATGTTTAGTCGGCCGGCCGGAATGGTACTACATAACTCACATGTGACATATAGTATATCAAAACACCATTCTGTCACTCCTGGTTGATTAAGGTCTTCTCCGGGAGATATGAGTGCTCCAGTTGTTGGATCTCGCCTTGGAGTGCCCATCCTTTCAAGGTAGCGTGAAAGGAATAACGCAGGAAGATACGTGACGATGTAAATTGCAAGAGAGCCTTTCGATGGAGGAAGAGAGCTCCGCCGGAGTAAAAGGCGGAAGAAAATAGACAGGAGGGTGGGGATGAACATTCCGAGCTTTAGATTTCTGAGGGCCTGTTCATTTTGTTGTGCTAAAAGAGTTGAATGTTTTCAAAACGACGCCGACTTGTTGTCATGAATGAAACCGTACCGATTCGCTTTGCTGCACCGTGAGCCATGATGGTGGATGACTGCAAGTCCTATTTCAAAATGCCGCGTTCCTCAAATAGCCTTGAGGCCAAAAATACCACACAACTTGATTATGAGTCTTAACGTCGCTAACTCAATCCACACCTCTTGAGTTCTCGATGTCGCTGACCAACTGCACAGAGACAGTCAGGGAAGCCATCCGAGCCAACAAGGACCACCAACATGCCTTAAAAGTATACACCGAAAGACTCGAGGCAGAGCTCCAAACTGTAGACAAACTCCTGGTGCGTCCTCTTACATGATTTCACTCACTTAATTTCAATGGTGTTTCTAGGAGACTGCTGATGTCGATCTAGATGACGAACCAGATATCGATGTTGGAGGCTGCGTCCTCGTCTCAGGCTCTGTCAAGGCATCTGGACTCTTGATGCCGAGTGAATTGCTTTCAGAGGTGATAATTACACCTTTTCTGCTTTGCTACTGCTGAAGCTCCCTCAGGACTCTCCGTTCTACGAAGAGGCCGCGCGACGCAATCGATATCTCAGCTTGACGGAGGCTCATTCTAGTGCGTCATTGAAGATATTTCATCTAATCTCCCCTGACTCGTAGCTGCAGTGAACAAAAGGGACCTCGAAACTCTCAGAGAAGCTGTGAGGACCGAAAACTATCGTATGCACGCTCTAGATGCTCAGAGAAGGTTCGTTTTGCTCAGCGTATAAGATGGTGTTACTAATTTATGCTTCAGAGGCAATCCTGTTTTTGCAAGTTTGAGTGATCAGCCACCAGACTACCTGGAGTTTAACAAGGAGGGAATCGACTGGGAGCGTATCGCAGAGAAGGTAAGTTTAGAACTTGATACTTTCAACTAGGTGCTGATGTGCTTGCACCAGGTCACTTCATCGTCTATTTACACGCGTAAACCAAGAGAGTGTGAGATACGCTGGTTGGGGGATCAGCATCCAGATTTTAATCATGATCCTTGGACGCAAGACGAGACCACCAAGCTCAAAGAACTCGTCGCAAAACATGACGATGAGCAAGTTGACTGGGAGGCTATGGCGGATAAACTTGGGGTGCGTCTGCTTTTACAACTGACAGAAAAAGAATAACAATTTAGATATCCTAGACAAATCGAACGCCGCTGGACTGCATTAGGCACGGCACGACGCGAAAGATTCATATCTGGTCCCCGGATTCTGATGAGCGTCTGTTGAAAGCTGTTGATACTTTCGGTCACGATAACTGGTCTGTAGGTACGTCTCTTACGACATCACAAACTGGTAGATATCCGTGCTCATCGGATTTCCCGTACAAGTCGCCTGCCAAGTCTCAGAAGATGCTACCCCTAGCCAGTGCCAGAATCGCTATCAGCGCACCCTCGATCCTGCTTTGAAGCATAAAGCGTGGTCTGATGATGAGGACTCACTCTTGCGTCTCGCAGTCCAAGCATATGGTACTTCCTGGGTGGAAGTCGCAGCTGCTGTTCCAGGTCGTCATAATGAACAGTGTCGTGACAGATGGAATGACGTCCTTAACCCCGCGGTAGCCAAAGGGAAGTGGACCGAAGAAGAAGACCGGGACCTCTTGACCGCAGTACAGCAACTGGGGGTTCCAAACTGGAAGGAAATCAGCAACCAACTGGCAAGCGGGCGCACTGATAGCATGGTAACATTCAGTGCTACAGAGACTCACATCTCTTACTTTTGCTTTCAGTGCCGAAACCGGTATAACGCTCTTCAACGGCTAAAGACCTCGAAGTCATTCAAAATGCAATCTCAAACAGCAACGTTCAGCGTGATTGCGCAACCTTCGATGGGCACTAGCGCGGAGTCATCTCGAGCACAATCTCAAGAGTCTCGGAAGAGAAAAGCATCCACTCCTGCTGAGGAGTCCATTGAAATGAATGAATCTGCGACCTTCGAGGAACAAAGTCCTGTGCCAGAACCCAGCACTACAGGTATATATGTAACCACACGGAGGGCTGATTCGGCCGTAATGTTCCTTGAGCCGATCGTCAGCGTCGATCCTGAAACTCACAAGCAACGCAATCGAGAAGTTCTAGGCATGACGAAAAGCAAGAACTCGGCAAAGGCGAAGGCGAAGGCAAAATCAAAGGATCCTGTCGTTCAAACCACCTCTCAGGACACTGGTGATCCGCCTACCTCCACCAAAAGGGGTGGTGGAAGAAAGAAGAAAAAGGTTCAGAGTATAGAACCTGCGTGCGAACAACCGCCGGTCAAGCAAACTCCTCGTCCTAAAGCTCGACCATTGCGCACCAAGAAGAACGCTGCGCCGGGTACCATGGTTTTGGATTTGGGGCCTCCTTCTACCTCAAGTATGTGCTTGTTTCCGTTATTTCTTGACTTTAACTTTAAACCGCCAGCAGTGAACCATGATGGGAGTAACACTCAGGCTGGGTCAAGCACTCCAAATACAGGGAGCCCAGGACTTGTGGTACAGTGCTGTCATGTCAGCGAATTGGGCAAAACGCCACCTCGTGAATCGAATAGGACTAAGCGCTCCTGAATGATGAGGCCTAAGGTCGATGTTCTCAGAATGGTTTATTGCATTCATGTGCAATTGACACACTGCGTGGTTTTTAGGCGGTGGGGCTTCGATTGGTCTTTTGCAAGACAGTCATATTTGGGATGTGGGTCCACAATTTAGAAATTATAGTGCGGGCGATTCGCTTTTTCATTCTGTTTTATCATCGCGTGCTGAAGGGCACATTGAAGTTTCATGCTTAGTGACAACGTGCATCAAATAATGCGAAAATACATTGACTATTATTGGCTACGAAAGGTAGGTAACTGAAAGGTAACGTGCTCTGCCATGCATGTAGTCTTACACGACTTGTCTGCACGCCAACTGGTTTAGAGTCCGATTGACCGTGCTACTTGAGACGACTGGCTGACAGTGACACATCACTAGAGTCTAGACTGGTTAACATTCTACTTACTAGCTTTGACCGTCACCGTTGAACTGATTGTACTTTACGATGCCTGCCGTCTTGCACGGCACCCGTCACCTTAGGCAAGGCATCGGCGGGACCAAATATTACGCCCCTGGCGCTGGTCTTACTCTCGCAACATTGTCTCCAGATTCTTCGCCCATTAAATTACTCCGGGACTTGTGCATCATGTGCCAGCCGCTGCTCCGAATCGCTCGCTCGTCCATCCTGGTCATTTCCATTCAACTGCTCGGAGCGTTAAAGCCTGGTGCTCGCTCCCTGTGAGGAATGTGCTTTACCACCCCTTATATGTGCTGCGTCTTCCTCGTCCACTTCCCGTCCCTGGGCATGTCGCTAACGTCGGTCTTGACAAGGCTCGTTCATTCCATTCCACGCGCCCCATATTCCAGAATGTCGTCGATAATGTCCCTATTGCAAACCCGTGCACTTTGGGAGGCCGAATGGGAATTCAAGGCGAAGAAGAAGTAAGAGCCCAGGCCGCGCAAAGAATGTGACACCCCGAAAGACCAAGGAGATGCTCAAGCCAAAGCAGAAGCCCGGTGTCGATGCGACACCCACCGAGGTTGACAGCTCTAAACTTGACCATTACTTGCCACAACCTGCTTTGCCGCAAGTGATGACATACTTTCAGGTGCTTCTTGCTCCTACTCCTACCGCCCGTCTGCCACTATCTGCACAATCCATCGCCGGAATTAGCGCACTGCATCCGCTTCTTCCTATCTCTGATATTACTGCTACGCATCGGATGCATCGCAACCACTCGCTTCGCATGTCAAATCTATTTTCCCGTTTAGATGCTGTGGACGTGTGTGCTAATCCAGGCGTTAAGGTGGATGCCTGCGCATTTGGTCCCGCCTCAGCAGATAGTCATTCAAGCGACAAGCAGTGCACGGTATTCCGGGTCACATTTCAGGCTGGACGGCTGCTCAAGTATGCAGTGTCATCGGAGAAAGTGGGCAAGGACGGTGAGTCCATGGCTTCCAGTTTCTAGTTCGATTCGCCATCTGTATCAGAATTAGACTTCGATGCTGATGCCGAAGAGGATTCCGACATCGAGTTCGAGTTGGATGATTGGAACCTTGGGCCTGGGTTAACGCCGTCTCTCAACATTCAGGATCACTTTATTCTACCGACGCTCGACTCCCCTTCCTCCTTTGCGTAGGTTGCGTCTCACACCCAGTCGCCGGCTCTACCGCCGGAAATCATCCGTCGCACAGCATCGGAGCTTGCCGTAGAGTCTGCTCACCCCTCGTACATGTTAGTTCTGCGAGACGACCACCCGCAAGGACCTGAAGTATTTCAATGTGAACTTCTTGTATAACCCCTACCTCACCTTTGGTGGCACTTTCGATCCTGCTTTGATGCTAAACGTGGTATGCCTGAGTGGCTCTGAGCCCCCTGACATCTTCCTGACTTATAAAACAAGATGAGTCTGTTCAATGTAAACGTAGAAAATGCGGTAGTCTGGTCGAAGGCATTTGCTGAATTCTTTCAAGAGAAACTTGGTGCGCCGTCCGATCGAGGATACATGTGCGTTCGAAGTCTTGACTCTGGGACGGCGATTTAATAACATGACACTTGTTCCAGGGCATTCCATGATCCTGGAGCAGAGTTTATCGGGTGCCTATAGCTGACAGTCAGGATGTATTTTGATATGATTCCCTATAGATTTAGAGGAACTACTATTGCAGAGGGTATACGTGTCAATGCAACAGCGAAGGATCATCAGCGGCCTTAGGATTCAACAAGACCAAATAGAGCTGTAGTTCCTTCTCTTGTACAAAGCCAAATACCTGCAAATAGCTTCCTGTGTCCAAATCAAGCACTCGACGCTTTGCTAGTAGTTGCTTCTCGAATGTCGCAGAATGTTATTGTCCACACGCATCATTTACTCGCTATGAAATTTCGAGAAAACTCCCGTATCATCCATAAGTCTCGCGGTATTATGCTATGCATATAAATACCGGTCGGTATTGCTCATACATCCTCACAGCGACTTATATCTATCACTTCTGTGCTTCATCATGTCTCTTGCGCGCGTATTCTATGACCCTTTCACTGAGTTTGACAGGCTCTTTGACGATGCCTTCAATGCTCGTTTTCGTCCATCAACTACTACTGAGGGTAGTGCCATAGCGCAACGACGCGACCGTGCATTCCCTAAGTGAGTGAATGGCTTTTATCGAGGGATGTAAAAAAGTTGATTTATTTTAATACAGGATGGATTTGCACGAGAATCCCGAGACCAAGACAGTGACTGCTACAATGGAGTTGCCTGGGCTCAAATCCGAAGACCTTGTTATCGAAGTCCAGGGCAACCGCCTCACCGTTTCTGGAGAGACGAAGCGCTCTGAAAATCATGAAAAAGGTACCTACGCAGTGCAGGAACGCTCGTACGGGAAGTTCTCCAGAACTATTCAAATTCCTCAGGGAATCAAAGTGGGTCCACTGGTGTAAACTCCCTCGCGAGAGCCCGTGCTTAACGAAATTTGTAACGTACAGACCGAGGAAGTGCAGGCAAAGATGGAGAACGGAGTGTTGACTGTGACCTTCCCAAAGGCTGCACCCGACCAACAACCCAAACGGATTAACATCGCATAAAGACGTGGCAGCGCTGTCCGCTTTGTATTCATTTATCATTAGGCTATGTCGTTTTGTTACTGCTGTGCAACATAAGTATTGGTTTCTTTGAAGTCTAGTATGCTTACATCTTTTTTTATTTTATAAACTTGTATTCTTACCCACTCGCATGGATAATGTATTTCTGAGTAACTACCTATCGAGCGCCTCGCAGGTACCAAATTGACGAGTGAGGGTACGTGTCAATTATCTGCAAACTGGTGGACTTTGGATGTCGTTACCTATATGGATACCTAGAAGCCCGAGGTTGACTTGAAAGATCAACCCGGCTGTATTTCTTATCGCCCATAGGGGTTAAAGGCTCTGGGCACAAGATCTCGTGCTCGCGATAAATATAACCCGTTGGCTGGACCTTTCCACAGGTGGGTCATAGGTTTCGGACGGCAGATTGTTCACCCTACATCACGCTAGGGCCGGTATATCGTGCACGGACCATTTACTCCCACTCGATAGGCTTAAAAGGGAGCTTCCTATGTAGAACTAGAAGTACAAGCGGTCGGGGTAGCGGAATCCCCCTGATGAGGGCTTTCGTCGGCTCGAAACCGCTACCTGACCGTTTTACTAGCCTCTCAATGCCCTACCTACCAGCGCCTTATTTTAAGAGACGGTGGTCTGCAGCGCTGGGTGCAGGAGGTGGTCAGCCTAGTACACTAATCCAAAGTCATAGCTCTATGCCCTCGCTTCGCTTCGGGCTGAGAACGGCCAACTCTAGGCTCGTTTAAAGGCGTCCAAAATTCCTCTGCCCAGCATTCTTAGCCAACTTTTGAATTCCTGCAGCTGCGCCTACTGTCGAGCCGATCATCTTTGAGGTGTCAGTGAACCCTGCAAGGTTCTCGACACTCTTGGCAAGTAGGTCCCATCCAGTTGCATTTTGCAACTGAGAGCCCGTTCCGGCGTTTATCATCAACGCAGCTTTAACTGAGTCAAGCTCATTAATCACCTCAACCCCCACAGATCGAGCCCACACCACAGGCTGTGCCGTAGAAGAGTACTCGTAGTAGATCTTGTGCAGCTTGTCGACCGCTGACATCACCTAGTGAAGCAAGTGTCAGCAGTAGCGATTGTCGTTTCATTTCTGAAGCATCGAAGCGGATCTACGTATAATATATCTGCAAATGAATTTCATGTTCGTGTTGGGACTGAACACTCGCGCTGGCACTTAGGAATTATCAATGATTCTGGGTTATGGGTAGTCTCCCGTAGGCAGACCCTAATAGAATGAAGATAGTCGTTCCTTCTGTATTAGGGGTTATGGGCACTGGTCATCGATATATAAGACACGCTTGTCATTGCACATATGTCGTCCGACGGATCAGTTATTCATCACATAGCTCTACACTCCATGACCTGCACTTCAAGTTCTTTGGTTACAACCGAGATGTCTTGACACTAAGGTCGTAACTGTAAAAGTATCTTCCGATCTGCTTTGTTCTCACGTTTCATTGTGTATATCTTCCCACTACCTTCAACCATTAGGCTTCAGGGTGCAGCTTGCAATCTCCACTTAACAGCATTTTTAAAACGCGATGCCCGTACCACTGGCAGTAGAGTACCGAGCCTACACAACTCATACATGGTTTTTATAGTATTTTAACCGTGAAAAATAATATGGTACATGTGGCCCATCTCTAGGCACACAGTGCTCGATATCTGGCTTTACCCGCGTAATATGTACATACCTCACATCATCCACTGGCTCGGGCTTCTCAGAGCTATCAGTACACAGTCGGGAACAATGGCAAGCAGCCCATATTGTGACTGTAGAAACGATCAGCCACACTCACAGACTCCGTAAATGGCTGACCTTGGGTATTTTGCGTCTGTGCACTTCCGACAGTCATCCCAGTTCCGTATGCAATCCTTGCACATGAGGTTCGAGCACGTCTTGCATGAAAACCATTCCTCGTTCAATTTACATCGTGTACAGTAGTGGTGGTCGCAGCTTGAGCACTTGGTCATACGAGGCGCGCAGGCGTCACAGATATGCTGACGACATATCCCGCACTTTTCAGTGAACAACGGATTCCGAAGTCGAGATTGTCCCGCGTCGATGTCAACGTCAGGCTCCTCTTCTATACAGTCGTCGCATAGCCGTGTGCTGCTACAAACTATACAAGTTTGTATGTATGCGCACCAGTCCCGGCAGTATACTGCCTTGCAGCTGGGGCATTGGGCGAAAGGCGTCCCGGACTGATCGGCTGAGCAGAGTTCACATATCCATGTCCGTGAGCATGCGCACGACTGCCCTCCTGGTGCACAGTCTGAGCAGATCATGTCTCCCATGTGATTGTGACTACGGGACCAGCAGTAGTTATTGTTACAGCGGCGCCAGGCTGAGGCATGGCCCTCGCGAACACACTCCTGACAAGGAGCGATCCTTGGTGGGTGTGCATGGTTGAGTCTCCGGTCATCTGTGCTTAGGTCACTGATAGGATGGAAACGTTCATGTGGACTGCAATTATATCCGCGCCTCCACTGCGCAACTCCTTCGGGTTGTCCAACACACCCGTTCAAGAACGCCATGCAACACCAACGAGAGCAAATCGGGCACTGGCCTGCTGCAGGAGAATGATCTGTTGCACAGGGAATGCAGAAGAACTCCCGGTCGTGGTAAGAGCAGGCCACAACGGAGACGATGGAAGACGCTTGGCAAGTCGAATTCTCGCAGGCGTGCACTCCGCAGACACGACATCGGACAAGGTCTCGGGAGCATAATGGGCACACATCAGTGGGGACATTGCTCCCCAACACCTCCGGACCTACAAGGTCCAACTTCGCGAGATGGCGCAAGAAAGCCTGATAGGCATGGGGATTATCACGGGTTCTGCGAAAGTCCTCACAGAATAGCATAAGTTCCACACTCACAATGGTATCCGCTCTGCGGCGTTCTTGTTCTTGCTTCCACTTGGTCTCTTGCTTCTGCCTTTGTGATTCTTCATCTCTCTTCCACTCATTAACTTGTCCTATTACAAAATCCTTCAATTCCATTAGCACGTCCTCGCTTATGGGCAATGGGAAGTCCGAGATGTTCTCGGAGCCCACGGAGACATCATTTACCACCATATGGTCCAGGTTGATTGTGAAGCAGACGGTCCTCTGGCGTGACAAAGGATCGAGCCTGGAAAGGTGAAGACCGCAGTGTTGCAACACGGCGGTCGTGGCATTCAGGATGGCAAGGAAGGACGCATGCGAGGGCAGCAGCTCATCTGGGGTGACCATATCGTCCACGCCATCATGAGTGACAAGAGCCTTTGCAAGCTCCAGAACTCTCGAATAGATTGGGTGTTCAGCTCCGACATGGCGGAACTGCATAGTGTTTTGCTTGTGGATAGTAATGTTGATAACTGGAGATGGCATGTTGATGGTCAGAAGATGAGAGTACTTTCCGGCATGTAGACATTCAGTCTTATGCAGTATTAGTCTCAACCGGTGTCCTTAACGGAAATTTCCGCGACATACAAAAGAAGGGAGTTAGTCTCCTTGGGGTGAAGACAGTCGCTACGGCCATGAAATGAAATGCAATAGCCTCATTTTCTTCGGGATAGCTTAAGCCGAACATATCGAGGAGAAGTGAATCAAACACCTTGAACCTGGTCTTGTATTAGCCAATGAAACATCACCTTTGTCATCAGCAGCAGATATGCCCTGGAGCTCACATGCATGAAGGAACTGCATTTTATATTTCCATGAATTGTGTCAGGACGTATTGGATTTCATTTAAGTGCATGCCTGATAAATTGGTACTAAGTTTCATGATACCGTCATCCACTTCATTTAAGTGCACACCTGGTAAACTGGTACTAAGTTTCATGATACCATGTCATTGCCATAGACTTGCTGGGGATATCCCAGCGTCCTCTGGGCCCGTCTAGGTTATATGCACGTCGGTCTATATGAAATATGATGGGCGAGGGCTTATAAGTTCTCCCGAGACCTTTTAAGGTACTGTCGGACATGACGTATGTGCGACAGGCCCGATGGGCATGAGCGAATTCCCTGGGGCTTCCCTGGAGCGCTCAGCACTATTGTGGCTCCTTGTGGCACGAAGGTAGCGTGGGCTTCTCGAAACGATCGTGGGACAAGCTTTAAGCTTTAATACTCATTGCAATGATAAGAGACCATGCCCGGGGGCTAAAATGCATCGTTGCATCCACTTGAGATAACGTACACAATTCCGACGGCTGGAAATACAAATACCATTCGGTCAGTGCAAACAAAACACCACAATATGCTCGATGCAAGAATCAAATATTCAAGCTGAAACTTTCCACCGTTTCCGTGGATAAGTGGAGGCTTCCCAGTTGACGATGTGACCCAATAGTTCGCCGTCTTCTTGGCCGAGGTTATCCTCTGTAGCTGTGAGCAGATTCTTTAAAGACTCCTGAACCAACCCTGCAGTCTTGAGTTTCCTTTCGAGTGATGGAAGCGCGGCTTTTTTAGGGGGAGACGCCTTTAACGAACAGTTCAGTCGATACACTTGAATATACATCAATGTTCAACGTACTGGTGTTCTGAGATACGTATGCTTTGGTGGCAATGCGGGGAAATGGGTTGGAAGCTGACGTAGAGTCCCTGGAACGGCGGGTGGTGCATTCTCATCATCTGAAGGAAGGAGTTCAGGTGACTGTGATCGCGGGGGCGGGAGTTCGAAAGTTGTTTCAGCTGTTTCAGCTGGTGGTTACACAGTCAGATAATCAGGTTAGTAAAATAGCTCGACTTCACGCACCAAACTCTACAGCGACAGCGCGTAGATCCTTCGTTCTCAGATCTCGCTCTTCACAAGCCAGTAGCATATCCTTTGCTATCGGTATTGCGCGGTTGGCAAGGTTGGCGTACTGATGGGCACGTTCAAATAGCTTTTGAACAACTGCTCTCTGAGACGTGAGTTTCGGAAGTGAGACACATGAAGGGCTACGTACATGCTACGACTTCTATCTCGAGCCTTTTCAACGCGGGGGGTTCGATTGAGTCATAGTCGGATGCCTTTAGCTGGGCAAGGATAAGGCGCTGCACCTCCTTGGAAGCTATTTCTGGAGAGATGGATGGTATGGTCTCAGCGACTGCTACGGTTGACTGTCCTGGGGGCTGGACATTGAACTGATAACCCGGGGCTGCTGGTGGCGGCGGAGGGAATCGAGTAGGGTAATGCGCCGTCGCCGACTGCACCAGCTGGGGCGCTGCTCCCGAACCACTTGGGTAGACAATAGGATAGGGCTGCTGATATGTACCATAGCTCTGCTGATAGGAAACGAAATTTGACATGGTAGCGTGTTGGAAAACGTTCTTAACAAGCAAGTGACTAAGTCATACAAGGTAAATGTCAATCTTCTTCCTAAAGTCGTACTGGTTATCTCCCACAGACATTGGTCTCATGAGTAGCTAAGGCGCTGCGCAGCTCTCCTCTCATTTTCTATTTTCTGTTTTCTATTTCCTATTTTTTTTTTCACTGTACAATCTTCTGTACCATGACAGTCGTAGAGATGATGGAACCGCCAGCTGTTCCACTCCAGACGGAGCCCCCCGGTAAGATCAGGCCAGTTCTCCTTGAGCCAGATCTCCCGGATCAAACCTTCCGCACCAGTAGGCCAGACATCGTCGGGCCTGATGTCCCAGATAAGCCGTTTCCAATCCAATTGTCTGGTCCAGTGCAACATGGATTCGGCAGAGGGAGCAAAGACCTCGGATGTCCAACTGGTATGTTGCTGAACAGATCTATGATACCTGAGCTGATTGGTGCGAACAGCAAATCTGCCTGATGAGTCTCTTCCACCCATGATCGCTGCTGCACAGACTGGGGTCTACTATGGCTATGCTCAACTTACACCTCCTGAGGGGACATCACCAACTTTGCCCGTACCAGACACCTGCGTCCTGCCAATGGTCATGAGCTTTGGGTGGAATCCTTTCTACAAGAACGAGCGCATGACTGTTGTAAGTTTAGTTTGACATCTCTGATCCATCCAACCTGAATCACGACACGCAGGAAATTCACTTATTGCATGAGTTTGCGAGTGATTTTTATGGATATAATATGAAATCTGTGGTATTGGGGTATATCCGTCCGGAACTGCAGTATACTTCACGAGGTCCAGTTGTCTTTTTTTTTACCCATTTCACCCGTACTGACGTTTCTACAGAAGCACTTATAGAGGATATAGAGTTTGACAAGAAGGTCGCACTCAAGTCACTGGCAAGGCCAGGATATGAGATGTATATGACGGATCCATTTTTCACGGCCCAGCAACTGTAATCACAGGACACTAGGATTCGCGGGGCATAGAACATTTAGAGTGCCACGCGGGAAATGATTTTATTAAGTAGTACTGACGAGCGTTGTGTTGTAGAGCGACACTGGCTGATACAATGGAGCTCTTTATTACCAGTTGTGAAGAGCAGTGGACTATTGACGCACAGACATGTGCAACTCCGCTTGAGAACGTCTGCTGCGAAATGTGTTCAGAGGATACACGATAGTATGAACTGGAAAGTGCGCACCATACTATAGTCGTCTTGCTTTCTTTGCTCTCGTTCCTCCGATCTTTATGGGCGTCCTATCCTCAACCACCACCACTGATGACCGAATATTGTCTCCTTCAGAAGTCATGAACGCTTTCTGCACTGCTTCTCTCCCCCATCCAAACCCTTTAAACTTCAGCGCAAGCGTGACAGGTGACACTCCACCATCCTTGAAGTTAGGAGTGGTTATTTCCTCCTCGATGCGCTTGAAAGCGCGTACGGCGCATTGGTAGCCCGCTTCGTAGGTGCTCTTATTCGCTCCCTTGAAGCCACACGAGCCACTTGTCCACCATCCATTCTTCACGAGCTTGCCAGACGGATACGTGAAGACGATGCGGCAATTGTTGTGCGTAGTGTATACGTGGAGGTGGTATGGTTTGGGAGGCTCCAGCGCATCTTTCTTTGGTTCATTCTGCCGCATTGCGGTGATTGGGTTGTAGTATGTAGTTGGGCCCACCGGGGGTGCAGTCGAGTCTTCTCCGCCCCACATGTCCTCGGCGAGTGTGGTCCCGAAGGAGGAAGATCTCGAGAAAATCACATTCCCATGGAGGCGTGCATTGTGCAGAGAATGTCGTGCTGCGTTGAGCAATGAAGGCCGCAGCTGAGCGAGAGAGACCATTTCCGCCGAGCTGAGGTCAAGGAAACGCTGATATAAAAACGCGTCTTGGGACCGTGAGAAAGCGAAGTCTGTCGCATTTTCGGATTGCACCGGGACCTTCTCCATCCAACGTCCAACTTCGCTGCTCACAAAAACCATGGCTGTAGGTCGAATGTATACATACACGAGATTTGCACGACGCTGACTGTAACTCCTTCTAGCTCGCCAACGCTTTCTACAATACTTTTGTCAAGCGCAACAGTACGTGACTGACCCTCTCCGAGGCTTATGGGTTCTGCGTAGCTCAACGACGCATATCCAGGCGTCTTCGTTACTTCCATCTTCGCTGGAGCATTTGCGTTCAGTGTGGGCTTTGACGTCGCCGTGAATAATTTCTGGGACCGTTGGAACCAGGGGGTGAGTAGCGGACATATTGTCAACGCCGTCCGATCACTGACTCCACATGTTTTAGAAACAATGGAAGGACATTCGCGCGAAATATATTCAGGAGGACGCAGACTCATAGTTTTGTCCTGGTTCACCAGCGACCTACATGCATAATGATCATATTCCTCAATTAGACTTATTTCTTCCTGGAAATGACTGTCGGAGTGTGCTAGAATGAGAACTGTACGCCGACGAGTTTCGTGACTCGTCATGAAATTCTGCTAGAAAAAGCGACTTTCTTCCTTTGTCTATAAAAGTTTGGCTAGAGGAGACTACGGCGTTGATGCAATAAATCTTGCTTCTATTGACCTATCGCAATCACAGGCAGCGCTGAACCTGCCTGGGCCCTGCGGTTTGCCACCGTATGCTGACTTGAAAGAAGCCAAGGTTGCTCTTAATTAACAACGATTCTAGATTGCAAACACGATACGTAGAGTTCAATATCTACTTTGTTTCAATATATGCTGATCAATATGCGAGTATATACCTCGAAATGCGACGCTACAAAATTGCAAGTGAGGGTGACGTTACAGTGCTAGAATACAACGCTGAGATGGAAGTGCAAGTGAGCATTGGTCTACCGGTGATCATGATGGAAGAGACAGAATGAAAATAGTCAGAGGGAAACACAAACATCGAAGCATGGTGGAATATGCAATAGACAGAAAAAAACCGCATACAAATCAAATACCGTATCGGGGAAGAATAAAGGTGTCACTGGGAAGGAGAGGAAATGAGGTTTCACGTGGAGAGCATGCCAGGGTCTTCATCAGGTTCCAGCCAGCCGAAGATTTCGTCAAAGATCTCTTTGCCATCGGAGGGCAGAGGAGGAAGTTGGCTGGTAATGGCAGACGGATCATCCCGCGAGAGTTTGATCCTGCAGATGCGTTCTTCATTCCAGATGTTCTCCAAGGTCTCAGCAAGGTTTTTCAACCCGAAGAGGAACCCGCGATCAGGCTCTTCCGGATAATGTGGGGGGAACCTAGCATATATCAGCCCTGTTTCCGCATCCACTTCAGCTTGATAGCCCTTTGAACTTGATACCTGCTGGATGACATCGCGATTTGGAGGCGGGGGATAGGGAAGCCAATCGCGCCCGGTGGTTGTATGGGCAAAATCGACGATGCGAACATTGACTTCGCCTCGCTTCCGCTTCCCGCCAGAACGCTTACCGACTGGACCAACGAGCAGGTCTTCGCTATGGGAACGGCGCAGCAAGGGTCGATCATTCCTGTTGTTCGACCGCGCACGGGAACGCTCCAGCGATTCTCCACGCTTGCTACGGGACGAAGGATGTTCGAGGGCACACGTCCTAAACGCCTCTTGTGCCTCTCTATCTCCATCATAGATAAGGAGGAGACTGCAGCCGTAAAACCTGAAGCCCTTCAGGCGGTTAATGATCCGAGCGAGAGCATAGAGTTTTTGGAGAAGGATAGGAATCTGCCAGACGAGGAGACGTTCGCCATCGTGTAAGAAGGATGCTAACACTGATTCAAATGCTTCAGGTTTTACATCGCGGCCCATGTACTTGTCTTGTGTCACGTATGTTTGAGTAGCGTTGTTCCAAACCTTAGATGTAAATGATGTCTGTCAACTTTGTGCTTCTCGACCGTCCATACAACTCACCTGCATACCGCAGACCCGGATGCCAAGGGGCCTGCTTGTCGTGTGGTCGCACTTCTTCCGCTGACTCTTCTTTTTGGCAAGTGTGGCATCCATCCCATATTGCCGCGTACCCATCTTGAGGTCAAGAACGCACGAGCGCTTTAACCGACCAGTCAAATCCTCCATGAAAATAAAATGATTTTGTCGCGTGATGGAGTCGTCAGAGTTAATTAAGGATGAAGGTTTACTGGGAACGGGTGCAGATGGTTCTGAGCTTCGACGAATTGGAGGGACAGGAAAATCGACAGATCGTGACCGACTCCGATGTCTCATGATGGAAGATGGGATCCCGATTTGGTTTTGATCAAAGCCTTGGGGTTGGTTCATGATATCCTGGAGCGTATCATACCCCATTTCACATGCCCATTCCTGCGCATCCTTCGAATCCATAGCAGACTCACTCTGAACTCGCCGAATGATGGAGGGGGACCGGGGAATCCTTTTTTTCTCCTTCACGACACTCTCCGATTGTCCCACGGGACGCTTCCGATGATGCGAGCGAGCTTGTCGTGCAGAGCAAATCAGACGATCCTCACGGTCAGCCATCTCGCCCTCATCGTCTATCTTCGACATAGAGGAAGACCACTTGCCATGACTTTGACGCTGGAACCTGCGGAGAATGGTGTTGAAAACATGATCCTTGAGTTTCGTGTTAACCATAGTTGACCCTGTCCCCCCGAACCAACTAGGGGTTTGCCCGATAGTCATCTCGGAGTGGAAAAGACGTAAATCTGGTCGGCGACTGTCCTCCGTCGTTAGAATGTGACGCGCGGAACGAGAGTCCGAAAATGACGAGCTTTGAAGGACCCCTGCAGGGCGTTCGGGCGAGTTGGATGGGGTTGGCGCCTCACCCTCCTCGAGAGGTATAGTGTCCTGACGAGTGAGAGGGCTGCACTGCATCGACGTCCCTGAAGGCTCCCGGCGCATAAGGTCAGGTGTTGACACTGTCATAGCACACATGGATTTGAGATGTCTGGCAGTGTCAAGGGACCCGTGGTAAGGCGGTGAATGGGAATGCGATATGGAACGATCATGTTTCCGCCCGCCAAGACGAAGAACCCATTCAGGGACGATGTGACGGTTACGATCAAGCACCACTTCCGGCATCTCTTCGGATGATTCATAGTCCAACATAAGCTCCTCCTCAAGAAGTCTGGAGGAGAGTGATGTCGGCCCGAGAGCGGGATGAGAAGGGTACTTGTGAAAGCCAGGACGAGGTTGGTGGGTAGAAGAGGGATGGGGAGTAGGCGTCTCAGATAATGTGGGTGTTAACGAGCCTTTGAAAACGCGTCGGTAAGTGACAAGCATCACACCCAGATACCGTGGAATGAATCCGAGCAACGGAGGCGCTTCTCGCTCAACAGCCTCATAAAACTGGTTCTCTCTCGACACCAGGGGCTACATAAAATGTCACTAAGAAACCCAGCCCGAGAAAATATTGCCAGCCATACCTTGCACACAGCGCGCTTGGTAAATTTGTATATCGCGCTGTGACCACCGACTTGGTTCCGGAAAGGACGCAGAGGGATATGTGGAAGACTTTCGTCCGATGCACCAAACGTCATGTCCAGGTGTTTTTCCGTCCAGGTATCTGAAGCTAGTGGTGACCTTCCGCCTCCTAGTACTTCAGGTGCTGAACGATCAGATTCCTCGTCACTGGCCGCTGCAGGATATGATGGAGGAAACGCTATATCTCTGAATGGCGAGGGGTGCTCCGACGTACCTGCCGTAGTCGAGGCGTCGGTCGTAATGGAAGTGGTTTCCCATGCCGACTCGTCATCCGTGGACCATGGGGAATATGGGCGCCTAACCTCAGATGGGTGTGATGCAGAAACATATGGTGATGTATGAATGGGTGTGGGAGATCGGGAACGGAGAGAATCCGAGCTAATGGAGTGGGGTCTTCTTAATTCGTCGTGTTTGCGACCGTTACGCGCGGAGGGAGAATTAAAATCTGATGCGATGTTATACAATGTCAGGGGTGGTACACGGCGGGTGGGTGATTGAGAAGGCGAGGGTGAAGGTGGGTATCCTCTCGAGTGAGGGCGAATATATGGTGAAGGTATCCTGACCGGGGGTTCCGCACGAGGTGAGTCAAGATCAAAATCGAACACAGAAACTTCAGACGCTCGTTCACGTCTCCGCCCACGAATAGTCTCTTGCTTTGAAACATCCTTTCGCCACTCAGACAAGTCATGCATAACAGTGTCTCGCGTATAATCCCTCGTGTCCCTTGCCCGTGACGATTCCTGGTCCTTCACGCTTTGGGAGCCGATACTCTCCCGAGTGCGTATGCGTTCCAACGCTGTGGAACTGCGCTCTCTTCTAAGGGCAGCGGTCTCGGGGTCGGGCCAATCGGTTCGCTTAACAAATTCGTACTTCGCCTCACTAACATTTTCATTCTTGTGAGATGAAGAAGGCCGGCGTTTACCCAATAATTTGTCCGTTTTTGGGAAGTTTAATTTTTCGTCGGATGGTGAACGGGGAGCAGATTCCTTAAACAGCTGCAATGAAGCTGCGACTTTACGTCCGATGCCTGCAGTAGTAGAAGAGGCTGGATGGGGACGCGACTGACTGCGTGCAATAGACGCAGAAGACAAGGAAGACCGAGACGAGGAGCTACGAGAGAGGGATGAGGCCTTCTGAGGATTCAAAGTGAATGTGCACTCCGAAGCGGTACGTGAAGCCGAAGGCATTGTGAGGGAACGACTGGAGTGCGACGTACCGGGCCGTTTGCGAGGGGAAGAGTCGAGCCCATGCAGCTCAGTTGCAACGAGAGGGTCGCCATGCGTGGTGTTGCTCCAGTGTACGGAGTGCGAGGCTGACCTCCGATAGACAGGTTGCTTGTTGGCACTTCCATCCTGCAGAGGCCCTGTGGTCGGAGAAGAGAGAGCTGTCGCGGAGATGGAGGGTGGTGGTGATAGGGGAAATTGATAGCGGTGCTGGGTTGAGACGTTCTCATCAACAATAGGGCCCATAGACGAAACAGAAAGACCGGGTAGCGCAAGTCAAGACAATTAAAATGTTACTGCCGGATCAGCCGTAAAGATAAAATTTCCTGCAGATGATGGATGAATTGATTAGCAAAAGAAGTTTTATATTTAAAAGTAAAACGTACGAGGCAGGGTTGACTCTAGGGAAGTACTTGACGATGAGGGCCTCCTGGACAGAGATTCAAGTAAGGTTTTTGAAGAAGAAATGACGATATGAACGAGACACGTGCAAAGTTTTGTTTGAGATTATGACTAAGCCAACCTGTCTCTCGAAAAAAAACACAAAAGCCAATCTCCTAAGGACACATAATAATCCACACTGAGAATGTGAACGTTCTGCCAGATCAACAACATACCTTGCAGGAAATGACAGAATTGGCTTTCCTCAAGTCGGACCTTTTCTACTCAAGCACATATGCGGTGCCACGGGTCCCAGCGCACGTTCGCTGGCAACTTCCTCTACAAAACACCTGATCAAAAACAAATGAACTAGCATCCAATGGTCTAGCAAGTTACCACATACTCGTGGTCTGGATCAAAGCGTGTACTCTTCGTCTCTCGTGCACCTTATTACCCTCCAATGGCGAATGACAGCAAGCACGGTCTTGCACCGGTTTGTATCTCTTCGGTCCATCTTTAGCCGCTCATTCTCCTCCTTTCTGCGACCTCGTGGCCCCATATTCCCACTGTTCGCCGCAATTATATCGCTTCCTCCGCTCTCCTCACTGTTCAGTACGTGTACGTCAAGATTTACTAACATGTCGGCCCTTGCTGGTCGCCTTGGAGGCAAATTCCCACATGAAGGACAAACAGAGGACTAGTCTCTTCAGAAAGAAACTCAAGATTTTTCAAATTGATAGGGTTATCTCGCAATCACTGTTTCCCAACTCGGGCGAAGCGCAACTATGGATCGTCACCACCTTCAGAGTTCGGCAATCTTGCACTGTGATCCGCGTCAGTCTTGACTGAATTCATTAATTCACCCGGTGCGGGGAAACTGATTTCACTCGACAGTAAATGCGGATAGGCTCTTGATTTCTCCATGGGCGCAGTATGGATATGACATTCATGTGCACTGCGGTACTATCCCTCGTCTTCTGTCGTCGACATGATATCATCTTTGTTTTTATTTCGGACGCCAGGCCCGCTTTCATTCAAGGCTGTGTCAACTTCCTATCCACGTGCTGCACTTTTTGAAATAATACGGATAGATGCGACGGGTAAACTCCGAACTTCGACTAATTGTCCTGCCAAGTTTTTGAACGACAATCTAAAAATGGGATGGGTGTATCGTCAATCACGGCTATTGGTAGAGTTTTCTTGAATAGTGTGCTGTGGTGATGTAGAGGGACATAACCAGGTGACAAGCATGATTTTACTATAGGTTGTAAATCGTAAGTTGACGACATCAATACATGACAGGCCTATGACTCAGCAGTGGTAGCACACAAGCGGGCCACTCGGACTCTGATTCATGTAACATGTTATTAAACTCTGTGTGTAATACTTGAATGATCCTAGTGTTACTCAGTGTCTAAGCCTGTCTGAGTCCACAGATTAAAACTTGAATAGATGGTGGTGTGGTCTACTAGTACTTAGGGGTATTTTACTAGTGAAGTAGTACTATTAGTCAAAAACGTTGGGAAATGCCAGTGTTCCTCTACAGTTCTAAATGACTACTTAGAGACATAAGCATTATCATCGTTCACACAATACTCGAAACTACAGAAAAGTTGAAACATGTGTTGGAGGCAGACTCGCTTTTGAATATTTCATGATAAAGTTACAGTTACGGACAAGCGAACTCGGTTTATTTTTTCTGGCTCCGGATGATTTTTTGGCGCCAAAAATAAGTGCGGCAATGGATTCAGAAGGTCAAATTACCTCTAAAACCGGTGTCGTTTGAATTTTCCCACGCAATTTTGGGTCGGCCAAATTTCTTGCCATTTTCAACGACACGATGTATGCCTATGCTCAGCCCAGTACTGCTTCTATCGACACCATGGCACGCTGCGAGACCTGGCGATGCTGCTTTTGCTTCTGAAGTTTGAACTGCCCATTCCGCTGCTTTTCCCGTGAGACCTAACTGATATGCACTCATGAAGCGCCGCGACCGGTTGATAAACCAACGAATCACTTCAGTTGAACATACATCGAGCTGCTCCTCTGTACAACGTTTCGCATCCTCAAAGGTCTTCTTTGAGGCTTCATGATAACGATGCAGCAGGTGTGATGAGTGCTGACTGGTTTAACTTTAGCAGAACTGTGAATCCAAGGCTGGTGAGTGATTTTTGATTTCGAAGGAGTTCTTTATACCATCGTTGAGTACGAACTGATTTACTACTGACATTAGGGCCTTTTTTGTAACGGATCGGACGAGTTTTTCGTTCGGCCGGGCGCTTGGCTTCCCTTGGAGGAAGCCAGGTTTCATCACATGGATCGTCGTCTATGGATGCGGTGAAATCAATCAGCCGTGAACAGCAGCTGCTGTCATCCACTGGACCATCTAACTGGGTAATATCTGATTCGTCATTATTGGCGACAAATTTTAAACTGTCGAAGACAGTACGGGGTTTCCAGTTCAAGTTGTCCTCTGATGCATGATCGCTGATGCTGGCAAGGCTGGGGGCTCGAGAATGTGAATGTGACAGCCTCTGTCTTTTTGATGGCAGGTCATCAGAGTTATCTGACCTGGATGTTGATGAGACTGTTGCATGACTCGGAAGCTGGTTTCGAAGCCCTTTAATATCCCTTCATTGTCCGTGCTTGGGTGGGCGTCCATGGTGCATTTTTAGTGACTTACGGACGCAAGTCGACTCGAAACTGACTTTGAACACAGCAAGTCTTAGGGGCCTTTTTTCTCTCTCCACAACCACTAACCTTTTATTAAAACTGATCATATGATCATATTGGCGCAAGCCTAAAGAGTATTTTCCACATTTTTCGGTATTTTTCCCAATTTGTTTGGGGGTTGGCCAAATTTTGACCAGTCAAAATTTCGAAACTTGCCCAGTCAAAATTGGCTCGTACAAATCACTTCATTAGGTCGTAAATACAATGTCTGTAACACTAAATGTACAATTTGAGCAAGTGGAGAGTCCCTAAAAATCGAAGACCAAATTAGTCAAATTCATTTGTCCACAATTGTATACCAGTATATGGAAGGTCTTCTTTTTCTTCATAGAAGTTTCTATTAAGGTGATGATGACAATACTATGTAATTACTTAGTCATATATACTTCCATTTCACTTGTATCAGAATAGATAAGAATCTTCTGGAAACATCATGATTATTAGTAATAGACATTAATCATCTTAGTAATAAAGTTCAAACTCCGATGCATTATAAATTGAACCAGGTGCCACCATTTGATTGCTTTCTCTCTTTCCAAGTACCACCATCTCTCTTTCTGGTAAAGTATATTTTTTACTATTAGAACCATTAACAATGACTCATCCTTTGACTAGAAATAACAGTAAAACTATAATGTGTTCTCTATCACCATTGTCCAATCCTCTGCAACCTATCATTTCTGGGCCAAGTCTACAAAGGTTGAACCATCATTCATCTACTAGGTCACATGTTAAATGGTCAACTCCATTAACCCACATCAGAGTTATCCCTGCAAGGGAAACAGAGTCTGCTTCAGCTGAAGCAAATGTACCCTCTTCCCAGCATGGTGATGTTGGGCCTATTGCTGGTGTTATGGATGGCCTGGATCTGACACCTACTGCCTTTGATGCCAGTGGCGCAAGTACCAAACCACTTCAAGTTGTTCATCAGCCTGAGTCAACACGTCACCCCTCTCCAAGGACCTCATCACCACACCCTCTGTCATTTGGTGCAATTCAAGCTGCCATTCCACAAATACACTCTAGCATGGCTAATCCAAGCCTGCGCTTCATACTAGCTGGACACTACAAGGCTCATGGACCTCAAAAGACCTCTGTTGTCACTGATAAGAACTTTGTTGATATGATGACAAGTGAGTTCACATTTGGCATGCTTTTACTGCCAATGATATCCCATGATACTAACATTCATATAGTGGAACCCAACACTGTATCTGGACCAGTAAATGAAACTCCACCTATAACCACCCTGGAGTCAAATGACACCCCCTCATCGACCATCGACCTCACACTTGATAGTGATGAGATGAATCAGCTGCAAAAGAATCCACTGAGTAACCAGAAGAGCCGTGCACGGAAGGATAGGAATGTAAGTATCCAGCTAATAGTCTATTTGCGGATGGTGCTAATCACGGATGCCATCCAGACTCCGACCCCACCATCAGATTGGAACGTGAAGGTCGATGCTACCAAGCGCCGTTCGATCGAAATCGAATCCAGCGATTCCGACCGCTACTCGGACGGTCCGCGAAAGCGCCGGAAGGGAAATTCCCACGCAAGCACCAATGGCATAAAACAACATACACGGGCCGTGGTACTGGAAGGTCCTAGGTCAATCGCGCACGCCTTCAACGATGTGATCGCGGGCAAGCAGGCAGAGATCCATGCAAAGCCTGCTCCTGCTCCCCCTCGTGAACGGCAGTCAACGAACACAGACATCGGTGTTCCGCACGCGGTGCGCGGACGCGAAGTATTAGCTGGTACTAGTAGTGCCGTGGCGACAAGTAGCAAGGTTAGAGTCGAGGAGATGGAGGATGCAAAGGACGAGGAGGACATGGATGATGAGGACGAGCAGGACGATGAAGAGGGGCTTGTCATAGAAACCAGCGATTCTCTGCAGGCACACAACCACGCGAGTATGGTCTCCAGAAAAGTGCGCTGGTGGGCGGACAAGTTAAAAGAAATTCGTGACACACTGTTAGAATCCCTATTCGAAGAACAAACGGTTCGTGATCTCTCTTTTCTGAATGTCATCGATGAAAGCTGATGCACTGCTTTCGACAGGTTCCTATTCCCACACGCGATATTCTCGAATTATTGAAGGACATGGATGAACACAAGGATTGGGTGACCCGGGTCGAGGTCGAGGATGCTCGACTTGAACGGTTCCTGGACAATCTCGTGCGTCACGAGCTGAAGGACGGGTCAGATGCCAACAAGGTCGCAGTAAGGATCCTCGACAACTTCGCCCAAAGGTTTCGTGGTGTCAGGTATCCTCCACGACACATGTGAAGGGAGAAGTCAGGACGGGATGGGGGGCGAGAGATGCTATGGATGGTTGTTATATAACGTGGAATTCTCCGACAGAGGCGCTGGGCGCTCCTATTCCGCTGGTGATCTGAAACTTTCCTTTTTAGGCTGTGTCACCCGTCACCCGGGTGGCCATCACGATCCTTATACATCCGATTTCTGCTTTCCCCTTTGAACATGTATTTATACCCTGTTCTATGTCTATATACCTTTGTAAATTCTCCGAGTTATGTCTTGTACTACTAGCTTTTATGATGAGTGTGCGACGAGTATCTAAAATATTCTGGTACCACAAATTCTTATTGAGATCTATATCATTATCGTCCCCGTGAATCATAACCATGCTTCCATGAGTATCGTATGCTACTGCGAGCCACATTATCGCATAACTAGTAAGCTGATAAAAATAATTGTGAAAAGGCGGGGGGGACGAGCATGTACTTGTAAGCAGTAGCCAATGATCGTGAGGGTTAATGATGTGAAATGTCGATGCTAATGAACTACGTCGAGCCGCCGCTTCTTCATAGCTGGACCCTCATCAGCCGAATCAAGGTCATCCACTACAATAATAGGAGACTCGCTGCGAGGGAAAGGTGCGGGTGCAGTTATTGGCACAGGCACGGGTGGCTTCTCCGCGACACTGGTAGGAACGGTCTCAGCACTCGGTGGATGGGCAGCCGGAACTTGAGTCTGGGCACTCCCGAAACCCGGCGCCATTACTGGTTGAGATGTCCGTGGCGGAAGTGGCGTAGTCGTAAATGGACCACCTGGTGGTGGAGCTTTGCTATCACGAGGTCCCTGCATGCCTCCACGACCGCCTCTTCCACGTTTGGCCCGCCCGCGTCCACGCGTCATCTTCTCTTTAAGATATCGCACGATATGACCTTGTAAAATCTCTAGTGCCTTCTGGGCGCCAAGCGTCTCGAGCTCTCGGAGCTGCTCTGGAGACAAGTGTGAAAAAATAGTAGGAGAGAGAATAAGGGTATTGTTGTGAAGAATGATGGGCTGTGCCTGCTCAGGGTTCGAGGATGAAGGATGCGAGGGAGGAACAGGTCCGACGATGATGGGGAGGCAAACAGATGCTGGTAGTGCTGAGAAAGGTGCAGATGCAGAGGTAGATACTGCACATGCCGAATCTTCTGATGAAGGAGCTGCTACTAGTGCGGGGGCCGCAGATGGAGATGTAATTTGTGGTACTGAAGGTACTGTTGAAGTAAGATTAGGTTCCATAGAAGGCTCTGTCTTGACACTGGGCGTCGTCGAGAAAGTATTCGTAAGGGGAACTGTTGTGAACGGGCTTGTTTGCAAAACAGAGGAATTGGAGAACTTTGGCGTTGTCGTTAATGCAGGCGGGAGAGGGCCGCCTTTGATGTCGCCCTTGACGCTACGCTTCAGTGCAGGTTCTAGGGGTACTGCTTTCTCCTTCTTCCTGCCCTTTCCATCTTTACCACCCGTACTCGATGAGGCTGCTTGTGACCTGGCCTCCTGCTCCTCAAACATATGCTCATACTGTTCGTCCACTGACCAATAAAATCCTTTGCCCCGCTCCCCAGAACTCCTTTCCATCTTCTTGAATGCACGTCCGGATGATAAGTTATGACGAACCGAGTTCTGAAAGTGGCTAAACTTCCAAAGTGCGATCTCAGAGATAAGGAAGCTCACCTCCCACCCGGCGCCTTCATTATACCGATACCAGTCATAATTCTCCATCATCCACGAACATATATCCTGCAGCGTTGCCTTACCACCCATCGCCTTAATAGCTCTATGGCAGAGCTGAGCGTAGGTGAATTGAGGCTTTGGGGGCATGACCTCTGGCTTAGGTATCGGGGCTTGGTCGGATTTCTTGCGCTTCTTGGGCGCATTCTTCGACCTGGATATACTATTAGTATTTGGAAGTTGTGGATCCGGCGACGGGGCTAGCTTTGGCGGGGCAACCGGTGGCGCGGAGATCGGGGACGGGGAATTCGGGGGTAAAGAGGAAGGTGGTGAAATAGACGTGATATCGACAGAGGGCGAACGTGCGCGGTGCATTGATGAATTTGAACTCGGGGATGGAGAGTCCTCCGGCGCTGGAGGGGGAGGAAGCACAAAGTGAAATGTCCTAGAAGCTATCTGAATCTGGGACCTGATTTGCGGTCAGAAGAGCACCAGCCACGAGCGACAAAAAAAACACACCTCTCTCCCAAAGGAACTCTGCTTCCACTGCCCGACCAAACACCGTCAACCCAGGCGCCGTTTCTGCCTACGACGACGAGAACGAAGCGTTCCTCGTCCTCCTCGTACTCGATCTTAGCATGGAGCCTAGATACACTCTTGAGAGGTCCTAAATCAACATCAACTGGACTATTGTCGGTAGAAGAGGTGGAAGCATTGGGTATGCAGCGGCGTCCAATAGTTACAGTCAGAGTCTGCAGATAGAAGGTGATGTTTGGGAATACAAGAGAGTAGTATGCGCTGATCTTGGCTGGTGAGTCATCTGGGGAGGACAAACTGTGAAGAACGACGTTATCTATCTGAGAACCCAGCGCTGTGATGGCTGTCGGGGACATTGTGAGTCGTGGCTTGGTGAGTGTCGGTGACAAGCTTTCTGTCAGCCGACTCGGAAACAAGGGAAACGACCCCCAGAACGCGAACGACCCCTCCCACATTACTTATGTAATTGTCTTTGGGCTCCACTTTCTGTTTCAAGACCGCTCAGACTCGGATTTCAAGTCGACGTCATGTCGCGTAGAGAAACACTGACAGATAAAGCACAGGATGAAATATCATCTTTAGCTGACAGGAATGTAGACAGTACAGACACAGATCTACGCTACATGGCGTATGGTGCTCGCCTCAGGACTGCCTTGCGTGCCGGCACTCGTTACATCGCATATGTACGTCCACTTGCCATCAGTTCGACTCACCCTCGTTCGTGGTGAAGACTGAAAATAGACCAGTGACGTCGGGGAGGCTTTTCGCCCGGTAGTACCCCCTACTATCGTTACCGCATGTTATGGCATTTCCTGGCTTTATCTTGCGGGGTGAGTACCATTTCATATCCTCTGTACTCTTTTCACATTAGTGGCATCTAGTGACGTGAGCTACGAGGCATATAAGACACATAGACGCGGGCCTAGTCAAATAGAAGCTGTCCACTTTTCCGAGCCTACAAGGGTCGGGATGGTCGCCGTCAAACGTGCAGTTTTCCAGTCCATTGCCTCAATGTACGTGCACGTTCGAATTTATATAACCTTATTTCATCGTGGATTGATCGTGGACTCATGTGATTCGTTGTTGACTATGATGACGTACAGGGCTCTCCCAGCATTCACCATTCATACCGCTGTTAACCAAGCCAAGAAGGCTTTCACGAACGTGCAAAACAAGCGATTGAAGACGTGGGGTCCGACTTTCACTGGACTTGCCATCGTTCCTTTCTTGCCATACATATTTGATCACCCCGTAGAGACCGCAACAGACAAGGTCTTTGAGTGGATAGAGAAGAGGTTAATTGAAAGTCAGAAATCCAGAGACGGGACGGAATAATAGTTGTGGTTGACGACGGTCTGTATTTACCCACTCCTCTCACATACTTTTACCCTCGTGCATGGATATACTATCCCTTTCGCCCCCTTGATGAAGTAAAGCACCCGTTCCTCGTGCGATCCTCTGAGAGCCCGCTAAGGACTTTAGTTTCAGACTTTACTAAATTTGTTTACTAGTGGTGATGTCAGTAGCGTCTGGGAAACAAGCGGACGTCAGGCTATTTGATGTAATATGGCAGCAGTCTAATGAACATTGACAACTCTAACGGTGTTTACGATTACATACCAGACTTAAAGCATTGGCAACCGCATAAATAACCTCATGTTCTAATTAGTTCGTATGATTGTAAGTTCCTACGTAAGAACAGACAATAATGCTATGTGCGGCATGTTACAGTGTAGTGCGACCGAGTGCGAGTGGAATTGAGCTGATAGAGCTTGGAGGAATAACGCCGACTTCTGTCACAACCGCCGTGATACTAGAAGGAGGCGTCAGATCATACAGCGGATTGAGGATCTCTAGGTTCGCGGCTTTGCTGAGGGTGAGGGTATCTTTTGACCGAGTGAGGGGGAAGGAGGAAAAGAGATCGCCAGACGGTGCTACATACATCATATTAGACGCCGTATAAGGTAATGACAGCAAGAGAACGCACCGAGTTCGTTCTTGGTAAAACTATCTAGCTGAACGGTTTCCGAGAACTTGTATGTCTCGCAGCAAACAACCACAGGAACGCTGTGTTGTTTTGCCATCATAGCTACGAGGGCCGTGCCTGCACGGGAATACACGGCGCCGTTTGAATGTAGGGAGTGAGCGCCCACTAAGACTATCGAGACCTCTGTGATGACAGAGCCGATGGAGGGCAGAAGGAGGTAAGTACACGGAATGCCCATGGCAGAAAGAACGGAGAGAAGCTTCTTGCCTATTCAACAAGATGAGATAACCTGTGTGATTAAACAATAGGGCTTCTTACCCTCTAGCATTGGCCGGGAGTCGACGACGATAACTGAAAATTGTTTTCCATCGTCCCATGCACCGACAAGAACTTGTTCAACGACGGACGATCTGCACGAACGAACTATCAGTCTATGATAATGAGAAAAGAGACATTCGTTACCGAGCGTAAGTCAGAATCACGTCTCCATCTTTAATCTTGGTGCCTGCAGTCTCTTGGATGACCTGACCTGCTATGATGATTCGTTCATTGATATAATCATCTATCTTCTGACAAAGAGTATTCTTTGCCTGTAGAGTCAATCAGTGCATGTGTGATGGTGAGGAAGAAATTGATGCCAACATCCTGCTCCGGAAGGTCGATATCTGAGTCACTGATATCTAATTTGAGCTGCCGAATGGCATTACCCATAGTGATAGACATCGGACGAGCGGAAACAAGGTGAGTGATTTGTGGTGAAAGATGCGTCACGAGATGTCTCGAGAGCGTGTTGTTAGGTGGAGTGATATAGTCTTGGATTACCTTGATAGAAGTCAGTGATGTTCAGTAAACCAGCGTGATGACAATGCACAATTTTAAATGCAGTGAGGGTAGCGATACATCGCGCATTTGCGCCTGCGATCTTGAACTCCGAGAATTGCAATCCAAGGCGGATGATAGCTGGGTGTATATCGCCCTTTGTAGGGCCAGGGGGTTTAGGGAGGCCAAAATGAGAGAATATCCGCAAACCGCGAGCAGAGTCATCGGTTGTGGTCTCTTTCATCTCCTTCGTCGACTTTCCATCTGGACCCTTTCCACCCTTCTTAACTGAAGCACTTGTGGGTGCAGCAGCTGGTGCGCCTTTCTTGGCTTGAGCGGGCTTTTGATTAGATCCGCCGGGTTGGGGACCAGTTGATTTGGTAGCAGCCTTTGCAGCTCTCTGACGCTCTTGTTGCTCGCGGCGCTCCGCTTTAGTCATTTGTTTCTGTGACTTCGGGGGCTGATTTTGCTCCTGAGCAGGAGTGAGTATAATCGTGGATGTGGAAGGTGTGGTCATTGTGACAGTTGTGGTTGTACTCATCGTCTTGTTGATCTCCAAGGATTGTTGAAGGAAACATAAGTAAGTCAGTTGAACTCGGCTAGATCGTCGTTTGCAATCGAGTCATAGTATGGGGAACGTGGGAAAAGTATTACGTCAGCTTCCCAGATGCATTTTGTTTCACTCGATCGTGAGCTGACCGAGAACATTTGGGCTGCGTGGACTCTCATATTGTATACAACCAAACCGGCTTACGACTGCGACTATGGTGTGTTTTCAAGCTCATTACTTTAGCATTCCTTGACCTTGATTCTAGGGCGTCCCTGCATTATTCCGTTGGCTGAGCAAGAAGTACCCGAAAATTGGTGAGCAATTAGTGTTTCACTGTTCTTTGCTTCCCTAACAGCGAGTAGTGTCATCTGTCGCTGAAGTGGATGAGGAGGAAGTCCTCGATGCAACTGGGGATCCTATCAAACTTCCCGTTGACATCACAACACCTAATCCAAATGGCACGGAATTCGACAACTTATATCTGGATATGAACGGTATCGTGAGTGTTGGGAAAACAACTCCGGTCCTCATCTCTGACAACCAATATGCATGCAGGTTCACCCTTGTACTCATCCTGAAGGAAAAGTATGCACATGTTTTTCTATAAACTTTGAGCATTCATTGATCCGCCTCTGACAGCCGGCACCTGAAACGGAGGAGGAAATGATGGTTGAAGTTTTCAAGTACACCAACAGAGTGGTCAACATGATCCGGCCACGCAGGCTTCTTTTTATGGCTATTGGTACGCTTTACCTTCGTGTCTGCTGATGGCCACAGCTCACGCATGTGCTTTAGACGGAGTCGCACCCCGTGCCAAAATGAATCAACAACGCAGTAGACGATTCAGGACCTCTCAAGAGGCAAAAGATAAAGCAGAAGCTCGTAAACTTGCTGTCGCTGAGTGGGAAGGTACGTATTTCTGATAATGATAACCTAGGTGACATAACTCATCGTCGCAGCTATGGGCAAGGTTATCACCGACGAAGAGAAAGACAAAGTATCTTGGGACTCTAATGCTATTACACCCGGTACACCCTTCATGTCCCTTTTGGCCGCCTCGTTACGGTATTGGGTCGTGGAGAAAATGAACACTGATCCAGGGTGGAAAGATGTGCGTAGTGAACATCTATTAGAGACATTATTTATCCATTGCTTTCTAGCTCCAAGTTATTATCTCGGATGCAAGTGTGCCTGGAGAAGGAGAGCATAAGATTATGGATTTCATCCGCAGACAACGTACAAACCCTGGACATGACCCTAATACGCGACATGTAATATACGGTTTGGTGAGTCGATTTTCCACTTCCACCATGCTCTCCGTTATTAACTGTGCTTAGGATGCTGATCTCATTATGCTCGCCCTCGCGACTCACGAACCATATTTCCGAGTACTTCGGGAAGATGTGTTTGCACAGGACAAGGGTACCGGGTGCCGAATTTGTGGACAAGAAGGTCACTATGCCGCTCAATGTACAACATTGAAATCAGAGATTAAAAAGCCTCCTCCACCGGATAAAAAACCGTTCATTTTCCTCGATGTCGCCATTCTGCGCGAGTATCTCGAATCCGAGTTGAATGTGAACAATGCCCCTTTCCCTTTCGATTTGGAACAGGCTATTGATGACTGGGTGTTGCTCATATTCTTTGTCGGCAACGATTTCTTACCACATTTGCCGTCACTTGAGATTCGCGAAGGAGCGATTGATACTCTCTTGAGGATCTGGAAAATGGAGTTACCCAGAATGGGTGGATATCTGACGAATCATGGTCAACTTGTGCTTAGCCGTGCGCAGATCATATTAGAGGGACTGGCGCGACGAGAAGATGAGATCTTCCGTAAGCGACAAGAGAGTGAGTATCTACAACGTGTCTCGTCAACGGCATAGAAACTTACCATATCTCAGCTGAGCATCGTCAAGATCAGGAGGCGAAACGCCGTAGGATTGAAAAGTCTGGGGGGAATGACGCTGGCGATATGAAGATCGTCACACCGTCTGCGAAACTTGGTCTGACTGCCTCCACTACATCATTGTCATCTCTTCCTCAACGTGCAGAAAATTTTACTGCCAAGGCCGACTCCATTGGTCTCGGAGCGCCACGTAATGCTCAGTCTCTTGAAAGCGCCCCAGTTGCAGCCCTGGCACTTGCTGGCTCGAATCGTGATGTAGTTGCCAATCGAGCTGCTATACGCATGGCGAACATGAGTGCTGCAGAGATGCTCAAGGCTGAGCTATCTGGACTCATGCCTGTGAAACAAAGTGCTTCTGCTCCTAAAATTGAGCCGGTTGTTCCGAACCCTCCCAAAGCAGACGATGACTCTATGGATGATATGGATATTCCAGGTCTTGGGAATGCTCCATCGGCACTTGAGGTTGTTGATGATGGAGCTAGTGTCATGGACTTTGAGCCCAATAATCCTGTCGCTCTTCCTGTCAATGAACCTGTAACATCTGTCGCTGGCGTTAAGCGGAAGCTTGAAGATATCGAAGGGGAAGATGCCGATGAGGCGACTGCTCTGGATGAGGAGTCATCCGAAGATAATGAAGATCCATCTTATGCCTTGGTAATTAGAGCAGATGGCTCAGTTGAGCAGGCTGATAACGTGAGGTATGAAAAGTTTTGAAATTTCCCAAGGCTGGTAATGACACCCCCTCAGATTATATGAGCCGGGCTATAAGAAGCGATACTATCAACAGAAGTTTGGTTTATCAGAAAATGATGTTGAATTCCGCAAAAAGTGGGCGTATTCGTTATCGATTCCTGCACAAACATGGCTAACTCTCCTGTGCAAAGGCTGACAAAACATTACGTGGAGGGAATTGCATGGGTTTTACATTATTACTATCAAGGGGTGAGTTCTGTTGCGCCAAATTACCTATCCTTACTGACTAGATCGTAGACCCCCTCATGGCAATGGTTTTATCCATATCATTTTGCACCTTTCGCGTCCGATTTCGAAGGTTTGGAAAACATGCAACTGGAATTCGATCTCGGACAGCCATTCAAACCTTACGAGCAACTTATGGGTGTTTTCCCCCCTGCCAGGTGCGTTTGCGGTCAACAATTTTTTACTATGTAATTAACCATTATCGCCAGTCGCAAACATATCCCTGAAGTCTTCCATGAACTGATGACAAATGAAGAATCTCCAATCATTGACTTCTACCCAAATACCTTCCAGATCGACATGAATGGGAAGAAGATGTTGTGGCAAGGTGTCGCTCTTCTGCCTTTCATAGACGAGAAAAGGTTATTGGAAGCGATGGGGGAGCATTACCCCAAACTAAATGAGGATGAAATCCGAAGGAACAGCTGGGGCCACAACGTCCTACTTGTTTCTGATGAACACTCGTTGTATCCATTCTTTGAAGGATTGTATGGTAAGCGCAAGGAGAAACAGGTACGTCGTCAGTTTGATAGATTCCGATCTCGTTGTTGACTACCGCTACTCAGCCTCAAATCTTACCTACCAACCTGTCTAAGGGCATCAGTGGTAGCGTTTTAGCGAACCCTGATTGTTTGCCTGGTTCGACGTATTCCTCCCCGTTGACCTCCATGAACCTGGAAGATATCAAAAATGATCGTTCCCTCTCCGCTTTGTACTTCTTCCCAAAGCAGCTCTCGCCTCATCGATCAATGTTTCTTCCTGGGGTTAAAAAACCCGCACGACAACTTACTGGCGAGGATCTTGCCCGAAGGGGGCGAGGAAATGGTCGAGGGGGCGGTATGGATCGCGGCGGTGGTCGGGGACGAGGTGGCTATCAGAACGGTTCTTACAGCAATGGACATGGATACGGCAGCAACCACGGCCAGCACACCGCGACATCATACGTCTCCTCATACTCCACCACACAATCTCGGACGCCGTACGCTCCGCCCCAGCAGGGTTTCGGAGGGTATGGTTCCAACGGGAGGCCACCCAATCAAAGTTATGGTAATAACTATTCTGGTCAGTCGCGCGGTGGACCACCCCCTCGAGGAGCCCCTCCCTCCCGTGGGATGCCGCCAAGTCGTGGCGGCCCTCCTCGTGGTGGACCTCCTCGTGGTGGACCTCCTGCATATGGAGGTTCTGCGTCCTATCCTCACACCGCTCATCAACCCGCACATGGCCGTGGAGGCTATTCTGGTGGTTATGGTGGCAACGGTGGAGGGTATGGTGGACAGGCAAACAGTGGCTACGGTGGACAGGCAAGCCGTGGTGGCTATGGTGGCTCAGGAGGACAAGAGGGCTACGGCGGTTATGGAGGTCAGAATGGCGGACAGACTCGTGGTGGGTACGGTGGAGGTGGTTACCACAACCCTTCAAGGGGCCGAGGACGAGGATTCTAGATTAACTTATGTATCGTCTCGTGCTGATTCTTTTTTCATTTGATATTTTGTAATTTAGCTAACAGCGGTGTGTATTTCGCTGAATCTTTCGAACTCTGCACAAATACTAAAATGTGTGGATTCGTTGTAACATTTTTCCCCCAGCAGTCTCGAGGAATATTCAGTGGACCGTTCGGCTAAGACTGTCAATGTAAGGATGCTACATTTTGTGTGTAGCGGTACGAGTTCGAAGTGAATGATTGGACCGGGAGTGAGTTTGGAAGGGGAGAAACTACATCACTACTCTTCTTCTGTGCTACTATCATGGATGTACGACGCGAATGGATACTTAAAATATGTAGTAGGAGGGGGTGGCGTCATAGGGTAACGATAACGAATAGAAATGTTGACAGTGGCTTAAAGAATGGAGTACGGTATCAGACGTAAAGAAAGGGTTTCCGTTGCCAGGGAACTACGAGTCCTTACATCAATTATCAGCTCATAGCCTTCGATTTATTCGCAGTCAACTATAGTAGTACAATCACAGTGACGAAAACAAGTATCTACAGAACTCGATGTTCCACCTTTACTACTGGATTCCTGCATGTTCCGTCAGCCATAGAAGTTATGCCCTCCCGGACCGGGCATTTCGCGAGGCGGAACATAATTGAGGTACAGCGCGTACTGCTTCTGGCGTTCCTTCGCCTTTTTCCTCAGCTTCTTTTCCTTCTTGCGCCTCTTCTTTTCCTCCTTCACCTCCCGGCGCCTTCTCTTAGATTCAGCGAGATCCATACCGCGACCGTAGTACCCATCGTCAGACTCCGAAGAGGAAGAATCAGAATCAGACAAGTCTGAATCAGAGTCGAACAAGGGCATCGGAAGGAGACTGTCTACAGTGCCTGCATGTGGGCCTGAGCGTCGCTCCCGGCCCTTGTAGAGGACTACCTCAACGCGACGGGAACGGAAGAAGGAATCGTTCCAGAGATTAATCAAATCTGCAACGAGCGTGCTCCGCTTGGGCGGAACGCCACCCCTGCTGAACTCTGGAATGGGCATCTTGCCGGCCCACGCAAGAGCAATATCCTGAAGTGGAGAGTGAGCGATAAGCCAGAAAATACGTCTATAATCACGTACGTTCATGAATCTGATCCAGTCCTGGTGGTATACATCATGGGTATCGAGCACCAGTGGCATGCGTGGAATCTGATCATAAAAGTCGTCCATGTCTTGAACCCTCATCACGTTGAACGGAGTGTAAGGCTGGGCGGCATTTGGCGGACGGGAGAACGCCTCTGGAGCTGCGAGCTGCAAGTCTCCACCCACAGCAGTGCCAGGCATACGGGGAGATGAAGGGAATCCCGAGCCTGTATACGCACCGGGCATGGGAGACGGTGCTCGCCCAAATCCTGGCCCACCGGGCATTGGGGACGGTGCTCGCCCGTATCCTTGCCCACCAGGCCCACCAGGCATTGGAGAGGGTGCGCGCGACCGAGGCGCATTAATAGGCTGCCCCTCGAGGACATGCCCGCGGGGGTATACCGTTGAATGAATTTGCGGAGGGGGTACAAACGGTGAAGGGGCACGTGGAGGGTAGGGTGTTGTGGATTGTTGACCATGATATGGCGATGGCGCACGGGACGGAGGGCGTGCATATGGAGAAGGAGCACGCGGTGGCGGTGGCTGGGGTTGGGGCATTGGGGACGGCGCTCGAGCACCGTAAGGTTGAGGGGCATACGGGGATGCTGCCCTCGCAATGGGTTCGGGTCCACCAGGGTATGTGGAAGTTTGGAATTCTTGTGGCCTTATGTTTGGTGAAGTCGAGAAATTACCCGGAGGCCTAAATGGAGATGCCGCACGGTTGTAAGGGCTGGCGCCTCCGGTGGCAGGATAATTGTTTGGTGCAGTCGAGTAATTACCAGTAGGTCTGAAAGGAGATGTTGCACGAGTGTAAGGACTGCCGCCTCCAGTGGGAGGATAATTGTTTGGTGCCGTCGAGAAATTACCCGCAGGTCTAAAAGGGGAGGTCGCACGATTGTAAGGGCTGCCGCCTCCAGCGGTAGGATAACCTGTCGCATTGTACGTCGTGGTGGACTGGTACACCCCTGCACCAGCTGCTTGGGCGTAGATCGAGGTGCGATTTGCACTGCTGTGAGAATTTTTTCTAGACCTTGCACCATAGGCAGGCTCCCTGCGCTCTACTTCAAGATTTCCAAATTTGTGGTCAAGATCTGCAGTACTGTAGGCGCCATATGCAGCAGTACCCGGCGGGTACCCAGCCGCATTGTCGAACTGTTGCGAAATACTACGCTTCAAGGAATGCTTCTCTTCTTTCTTCCTACGTTTCTCTTCTGAGCGTTGCCTACAAAACGATGAAGAGGACGGAGTAGTATTACGTTGACTGGAACATACCACTTTTCAAGCGCCTTCTGTTCATCTCTGCTCAACTGGCCGCGATTCCAGGATGCAGCAAATTCCTGATCACATACTGAGTCTTCATAGGACAAAGATCAGGTGATGAGGACTCACTGCAGTAGCGGGCTGAGCACCTGCAGGAAGGATCTGTGTGGCTTCGGCAGGTACCCATTGGATACCATGTACAACACCCTGTGCCGTCTGATAGCTGCACACATCATGATAGGATCAGTGCGATCTCGTCGACATCGAAACCACTTGCCTTGCAGGTACCGCCCTGCAAGACCGATAGGTCAAGATGAAGTTCGTTTACAATGCAAAATGTGATCTTACTTGAAAGGATGATATGTAACCGACCCATCTGGACCAGTGGAGGTTGTGTAAGTGATAGATCCAGGCGAAATCTGGCCAGACGAGGGTGAGTATGCCTGGGGTTGCTGGGGCATTGTGAAGCCTCCCGCTCCGTTCATCGTGTACTCTGGTCCTGAAGATGATGGCAACTAGGAGAGAAGGGGTTGATAAGACGCGATGGTTTACCGTGCAGCCTAAATAACGACCCTGCCTCGTGTTGGGCTATATCGAGACAATCAGCAACGGGAGGGTTTTCGGCGCTGATTTCGCCTTTTGGTCGGCTGGGAACACATTGGATCAATTTGCATGCGCGAGGCCTGAGGGTTGCGTGGGGTACCTTTATCTTGGCCCTCAACCCTTATATTAAGTTATAGACCGGTGCTCCTCATGGTCTACATAACACATGCAGACACGCAAGGAAAACACTTTTGACTTGAGAATTTTGGGTACTCCGCGTCATTACCTGAGCATATATTTGGTTGCTCGGCTCACTTGATAGGCCTCAACACAAACCAAGAAGGATGACACTCCGGTACTCACCATCTGCGAAGGTCCGGCTCGGCTAACCTAGGAACCTCTCGGTAACGTTAAAACTCAAAGGATTGCATACGTTAGGATCTGCATCATCTGAGGCAACGTGGGAAACCCTGCCATTGGTGCGTTCAATGTTGACATGGACAGTACTAGTCTGCCATGGAGAGAGTGCAATGGCTGATTGGTCCTATGATTCTTAATTGCAACAGATACACACGACAGACATTGGTGGCATTTAGCAGGTTCAAGTCCTTCGCAGTTATCGTGTTCAAGTTGTCTACCTTCCTTGTTCGTACTAACATCTTTTTCTTCCCTCGCCTGTGTTACCCCTTGCTATCTCCCACGCCCTTCTCCAACAGCCCGACCTGCCCATCCGCCTCAAGTATGATCTCCCGCTTGCAAAGCCCGACCGCGCAGCGTTTTACATGATTGATGACCACACACCGGCAGGATACACCAATTTCCGGTGTCCGACGCGCTCATAGAGGGACAGGCTTAAGGGAGGATAGGAGGTAAGCTTCGGCTCTCATCCTGCTTCGTAGACGGTTTTTGCAGAGTAGATGAAGATTATTCCAGGAGATATCCTACTCTAGATGCAGAAGATCCCAGCCTTAGTGCTGCTATGGTCGTGAGTAGAATGCGGGCTCCGAGCGGTGAGCGTGTACATTTTAGAGGAGGTAGAAATAAAGAAGCCATCAAATGAGATCGCGAGCGAGAATATCAAGTAAGCGTGCAAGTTTGTTTGGTATGATAGTCTCCGCTAGACTTGTCGTCCAGGATGGTGCCAACTGTTTCAAACAAGGTAATTCGCTACCTTGCTCCCTGGACGCAATGGAGCGTATTGCATAGCTGCAACGCCAACTTTGCATGCAAACAGTTCACATGTCCATGTGGCTACCTCGGTAAGATAACTCGCGTCTCACAACCTTACAATATAAAATAGTCATGACCACCTGTCGCATGCCAGGTGTTCCAAAGTACCCATTAAATTTTGCCCCACTTCGCGCCTCGTCCCCTAGCTCACAATGACGCATGCGCTCTTCACGCCCATCAAAGTGGGGCACATGAACCTGAGCCACCGCGTTGTCCTCGCTCCCCTCACCCGTTTTCGCGCTCAGCTGACACATGTCCCTGGGCCTTTTGCAGCCATCTACTACGCCCAACGTGCATCCGTCCCAGGGACCCTTTTGATCTCAGAGGCAACCTACATCTCCCAGGCTGCTGGCGGGATGGACTTCGTCCCGGGCATCTATACGCAGGAACAGATCGCGGGATGGAAAGAGGTCACAGATACCGTGCATGAAAAGAAGAGTTTTATCTTTTGTCAGCTGTGGGCACTCGGGAGGGCAGCATTCCCAGATGTCCTTGCCAAAGAGAATAACTCACCGCTTGTCTCTGCCTCCCCCATTCCCCTCTCCAACTGCCCTACTTTTGTCCCGCATGCCCTCACCGAGCCAGAGATAAAGACATACATCGCCAATTATGCTGCGGCCGCTAGGAACGCCATCGAAGCAGGCTTTGATGGTGTCGAAATCCACAGTGCAAATGGGTATCTCATCGACCAGTTCTTGCAAGAGGTGAGTAACACCCGGGATGATGGATGGGGTGGGAGTATCGAGAAGAGAGCACGGTTTGCAATCGAGATTGTGGATGTGATTGTGAAAGAGATCGGCGCTGAGAGGGTCGGCATCAGGTTGAGCCCATGGAGTCCGTTTCAAGGTACGTTCCGTCTCTACTTTCGCCTCATGCTTGATTAACCCTCGCGTAGACATGGGAACCTCCGA
>KV448260.1:0-12312 GCA_001658105.1 Rhizopogon vinicolor AM-OR11-026 | reverse complement strand
TTTGCAATCGAGATTGTGGATGTGATTGTGAAAGAGATCGGCGCTGAGAGGGTCGGCATCAGGTTGAGCCCATGGAGTCCGTTTCAAGGTACGTTCCGTCTCTACTTTCGCCTCATGCTTGATTAACCCTCGCGTAGACATGGGAACCTCCGACCCAATGCCACAATTCACCTATCTTGTACGCCAGCTCAAGAAGCACAACCTAGCCTATCTCCATGTTACCGAACCGCGCATCGGCGGGAACGTCGATGTGGACGCACCACCAGAGAGTACTAACGATCTCCTGCGTCAGATATGGTGTGGGGAGGACAAGGATAGTGTGTTTATCAGTGCAGGTGGGTACACACGACAGACCGCAATCGAGACTGCGGAGGAAAAGGGTGGCATGGTAGCCTTTGGGAGGTTGTATATTCCGAATGTGAGTCCTTTGTGTTTTATGAGTCTATTCTCTCCGTTTCTGCATTCGCGCATGTGCTGTTATACTGACATCTTTCGCCTCCTGCATTTGTTGTCTGTCATTTCTGTCCTGGACCCTTCGTATCAACCACAACCCTACGATAGCCTGACCTACCCATCCGCCTCATGCATGACCTCCAGGTCGCGATGTACGACCGTGCGACATTTTACATTCCTGGCGATCACACGGGGAAAGGATACACCGATTTTCCGGTGGCAGATGATGTACCCACTGGTGCAGTCTCAGCAGGGAAGTCGTGAAGGGAGTTGATTACTACCAAGATAGAGGGGGTGAAATGTTTTGGTGGAAGGTTAGGCACTGAGCATTGCAAGGGATATGAAGATTCTTCCAAGGATACCCTAGACCTGGATGTAGACCTGCTAAAAGACCCGGGCTACGTGGGCATTATTAGATTTCATTTCTGGAGCGTATGCATAGGGGATGTATTTATTCGATAACTGAGTTACTACGTGCGTTCGGTAGGGACCGGAAGAACCCGAAGGTGAACTCGAAACGTCTGGTTCGAGACTAATTGCAACAGCGATTCCAACCTTGTGGTTTTTGTTGTACTTGAGGATGCAGCGTTATTCTTGGGAAAAACAGTGTCTCGTAGAGTCAGGGTTCGGGGACATCCCCGTCGAAAAGAAGAAGAAAAAAAAGAACAACCTACAGCATATACAAGCGCCGTTCTAGGAAATTTTTTCGTTTGACCGTTAGTTAGCCATTTCTGCGGAGGGCTTAATCCTTTGGCAGATAATCCAGGGAACCACGATGGAAGATGGACCACCAGCGACTAAGTAGAAATAAGCCGTCAACACCATTTCACAAGGATGAAAAAGGACGATAAATGCGTACAGGTAGGAAAAATCCACCCAAAAAATCCACGCCAGGTGGAGTGATCGCAGTTATCAGCAATCTTGAGATAAGCTTTAACATCGTAGCTATAATTGGTCAGGTATTATTATGACCCGGGAAGGTTTTGAACTAACCTACAACAGGGGCCCATGAGGCAACCATGCTTTAGGAAACGGTACGCCTAACGTTCGACGAGTAGGGAATTCATTCAGGTTTGTTCGGGTGCCAAAAATGTCGGCATGCTTTGAAACTGTCGACTATGGCAACAAAACGAGTCCTTCATCCGCGAACAACGGATAGATGGTTCGGGTAGCGAAGGCTGCCCTTTCAGAACAAACCTGCGGAACAGAGACATTCATTGAACCGAGCGATTCTGCATAGAGTATGTTCCCCAGAGGTTACATCGGCGTTGGGCGCAGGCTTGTAGGTGATTATTGATAATTCCTCTTACCATATTACTTCATCGCGGCCTAGTGCCTGCATGCAAACTAGTGTATCCACCAATTGCCTAGCCACGTCAAAGCACGTACGGAACTCTTGAGCATCAGTGTATACGATGATTCTTCCCTTCTAACCCCCGGTACTCAAACCCCATGGTAGGAAAGACTTGACTTCCTTTACATAAACCTGAAAATCTGCAGGGTGAGTAGTAGTACATTCACTCGACAGAAGTGATGAGCGACACATCTATTGTCTTGATGTTCATGTCTCTTCGAAGTGCTACCTGTGGTATTATAGTCAATTTACAAACAAACAAGTTGCGGTAGGAACTTCGGAAGAAGAGTTAGCACAGAGAGCCATTGCAGTGAGAAATATTGTGTGGTCTAAAGGTTCTGCAGGGGCGCCGAGTTCTGGGGATGCTTGCGATAGTCGCGGTTCTGCGCAACCAGGAACTTGCAGGAAATCACGGCTATTGCTTATAAGTTGTTCCCAAACAACAAACCTCACTCCTGTTGGGATTCGACGTCCCGATACTGGCGTCTTCTTTTAATGAGTGTCTTTCTTTGCGAATTTGTTCTCCTGTTACTGAGTGATACAGTTCACGTGAACACTCTGTACACTATTCCGTACTTTCGGCAGCCTATGTCAGCCTATCACTGATAGTGGAACACTAAGAAGGTACTCGCGCGACTTTTGTGCATCACATTCCCCAATGGGTGATCAGTCAATTATGACAGTGAGACGAGGTAGAGGGCGATGGAGCCCAGGATTCAGACAGTAGTAGGAGATGTGATATACTGGGCCGACGGGAGGCACAATATTACAAATGTCTGGCAAAAGGTAATAGATTACTTCGCCTGGATGAAAAAAGATGTCCAACACTTCACGGCAGGAAGCCAAACGCAGTTTATGAGAATCGCCACCATAACAGGATGATAACGAGAAATGCTACTGCACCAAAGGGTGCGTACTGCCGTATGAGCGCTTGAAGGTTTACGTTTCTTGCTGCCTTGCGGTACTTCTCCGATTCGGAACGCAAGGAGGTTGACAGATGCGACATTCCTGTCAAGTGTCAAAGAATCAAGGAAGAGTTTGACAAAATCTCAGTACTCACTGTCCAACGAGTCTCCCCTCCATAAGAGCTCCTCCATATTCTTAGTCATGATGCGAGTGACGTCTTGCAACTCGTTGTTCAACTTGCCCAAATTTGATGATCCAGCTGCATCAGCGGCACGTGTGTCCTGATATAGTCGTGCCGTTTTAGACATGAAGGTATCTAAATGAAGAGTCAATGAGTCATGGGTGAAGATACGCGCACTGGGATCGCGCACCAAACCCGACAAAGGCATAGGGTTTTCGCACAGTCTCGACTTTGGGTCCATAGGAGGTGGTGAATTCCTTTGAAAGCTCTTCTAAATATGAAAAAGCAAGCTTTCGCGGGTAAGACTTGTCCGCAATGGTGAGGTACACGATATTATCCGAGAGAAGGTAACTATGACCGGCGGGCGGCTTAGGAAGTGGACACGGTGCGAGGCATAACTGGACACTCACTGAAGGGTGTACTGTCCACTCTCGATGGAACACCGCGGTTCCGAGTTGGGTGTGATACGTCGAAAGATGAGTTTCGACTGTTGTTTGTGCTCCTGAAGAGCTTGCTCGGTCTATTGGGGTAAGTAAGGTCTTCTATTGTCAAGGTATGGAAGCTAACCTGCTCGTCATCCACGGTTGCTGCAAGTGGCAAAGCATCTGTTGCGCGGACTATTATTGTGGAACGAACCATGGTGGAAATAAGAGGAAGTTTGGTGCCGTCGTGGCCAATCGTGGCCTTGAAAGTACACTGACGTTGGTACAAATCACGTGATCAGCCGGCGGTGAAATATCCGAGGCTCAGAATGACATGGGATGATGGCACTTAACCAGCGCTATATATGTGGCAGATGAACGCTCCTGCTGGCTCAATCACACAAGAACTGTACATATGTTGGCCAAACCGCAAAGGAAGATTTCGAAGGTAATCAGAGACTCTAGAGCACTGGGTCGGAATCAGTCATGTTCGGTCCGGTTTTTGCCGGCGGCAGGGACTCTGCAGTGTGTACTAGTAGTTCCGTTGGAATGTGATTCGTCTCCATGAATATGCTAGTATAAATCTCAGGCGCAGTCGCACAGCTCCTGCGTTGATCACCTACCATGACTCCCTCCTTGTTCGACGTTCGCAAACAGGTACGTATGTAGCCCCAGAACGACGACCCCAACCAACACCACCTCAACAGCTCACATTCTATGGTTCCTACCATACCAATCCAATCAACGTCTTAATACACGTCTTCGGAGTACCGGCTATTTTATGGTGTGTCATCTTCTCTCTCTGAGATGTACGGATTCTTACATAGTTCCTATCCAGGAGTGCACAGGCGTTATTGACTCTCATGTCACATCCCACATTCTTGCCAGATATTCGCTATACGTTCAATGAATTCCTCGTATTCGACATGAACGTATCCGCAGTGCTCACTGCTTTCTACCTCGCGTACTACCTCATCCTCGAACCGATAGCTGCCGTGCGTCTCCCATGCCGTAAATCGCTACTTGCAATAACAACTGACGCCTGCTGTAGTTATTATACGCGCCACAGATGGTGCTATCATTATTGACTGCGACAGCATACGCGTATCGCCCTGACGGAATCCGAAACGCGATTATCGTTCAAGTTGCTTCATGGGTTGCGCAGTTCCTGGGGCACGGGCTTGCTGAAGGTCGTGCTCCTGCGCTTCTAGATAACATCGCTGGCGGTAGGTGACCTATTTCGCATTCGATTCATGTGTAGCTCATGCACCCATCCTTTCCAGCTTTAGTGCTCGCACCCTTCTTCGTGCACTTGGAATTGTTGTTCATGCTTGGATATCGCCCCAGCCTGCACAAGCAGCTGCAAAACGATGTCGGCATTGAGATCGCCAGAATCAGAAAGGAAGAAGGCAAGAAGCGACGTCTTGCAGAGAAGAAGTCTAATTAAATTGATCATCGACGATGAGAGCCTTAACACGAATCTAATGTTCGTGTATTTGGTATTTTCACCAGTTATTAAACGTCATTGGGGGCGACCGTCAGACCTCGTTAATCCTTATTTCTGACCTGGGGTTCTGGGACTTGTATACGTTCACCATTGCCCTGTATCATATATTAATCCAGGGTATATGTTTATTATTCTACCACCTAAAATCGCTATCGTGGTGCCCTCCAACCCTCCGTGCGATATCATGTTGACGGTGGCTCGCACCCTACACAAACTATCAGGTCGCATGTGACATTAATCGCCCTTCAAACGAGACTGGCAGGAGGTTCAAGAGCTGGTTCCCCAATAGGAGTAACATAGCAGGAAGTGAGTCCTCCGTCAACCTTGAAATCCGTCCCCTGTTGGTAACATGTCAGTCAAACATGTTGCAAACGATTGAAGGAAGACATACGGTCATATAACTGCTGTCATCACTCGCCACTATGCGACGGTAAATTAGATCAACCAGCATAGAATAGCAACAACAAAAAACCATACAGAACAATGCAGCCTTGGCTAGTTCGACGGCTTCACCAAAACGACCCATAGGGAGGTGAACGAGTCGGCGCTCTTTCTTCTCTGGCGTATTGAGGAAATCCATTAAAAGAGCTTTAAATCCACTTCATGTCAGAAAAATGGATTTTAAAGTGAACATATTGTGGACTGACGCGTCTTCAGCGGTCCACTATCGGTAACAAGGTCAGCATGCAGCACGGCAAGGGTCACTTCAGCTTACGGGCAGATGGAATTCAACCGAATTCCTTCTCTCGCATGCACCATCGCGAGCTCTCGAGTCATGGACAACACAGCGCCCTGATGTCCTCTCAATCTCAGCGTATGTCATCGACCAACTATTATTATACTTACCTTCGACGCAGTATCTGATTGGTATGAGAATCGTCATTTTTTGCAAATAAAAAAAGCTCAATATGTTCACGTACACGCCAACTGTGGGGTAGCAGCACCCATGATCGCAACGAAGCTCGCAGTGTTGATGATGGAGCCCCCGACGCGGAGGCCCTTCACATCATCGACAGGATTTTGCCGCATGGCCATGATAGCGTACTTGCAGCCCCACCAGACGCCTTTCACATTGATCTGCATTGTCAAATCCCAGATCTTCTCCTCCGTATTGAGGGCGTGATCATCTTCTGGGTGCATTATACCCGCATTGTTGAACTGTAGATCGGCGTTGTTGAGGCGCGTTCAAACATTGCGCGGATAAGGATTAACCAACCATAACATCCAGTCTACCAAACTCAGCGACAGCACGGTCGACCGCTGCTTTGATGTCAGCCTCCTTGCCAACGTCAGCACGAACGGCCAGTGCTTTCACATTCGGGAACCGTTGTTGGATAAGCGCGGCCCCTTTCTCTGCAGCTGCTACATTGATATCGACGAGCAAGACATTGGCGCCTTCCTGAGCGAAGAGTAAGGATGACTCGAGTCCGATGCCACTGAGATCGCGCTAAGATCAGACAGTTAGTTTGTCGGTTATTGCAGACTCACGAGCCTGCTCCAGTGACGAGGGCAGACTAGATTCGGATTTTCCGTTAGTTATATGTCAGGTCGCAAGGCATGTAGTATTACTTTGTTTGCAAGACGTCCGGGCATGACTATGTCGGTCGGCGAGTTACGGTTCAAGATGGAGGTTATGTAGAACAATGTAGAACAGTAGACTATAGCGGAAAGTGTGGTAGATAAGATAATCGATTACTATGACAACTTGAAATCGTCTTGGTCAATCCGATTCCTAATCCTAGTTAAGTAACTTCTTGTTTACTTACCACTACATCCGGTTCATCACCGGCCGAAACTATGAATTCCTGGAGGAGCTGCGTGAGGTGCCCGGAGAGGGATATGGCTGCATGCGCGAGAGAGTTCAGTACGAACGAGATCTAATAGGAACGCTAAGGTATGCATGTGCCTGGAGAGGCCGTGAGAAGTGAGAAGTTGATACTACTGAACTTGTATACTGCAATAACGCTGATGCATAAGTAATTCAATACTCAATGTCCATGTCAAGTCCATAACCAACGATAACTTGTCTGCTGTGCTAACCAAGACATAACCACTCTTCTAACAACGCAGGGACTCCGGGAAATCATCAGGGTAACTTCCATCGCCCTGGAACATGTTAAAGAAATCTCTTGCCACCGCCGGTATGGCACTTGAAGGTAACATGAAACTTCCATGAGACGCCGGGACACTCATGCCAGCGCCCTCTCGCATTAGATCGTCCAGCGAGGAAGTATATGATGAAGCAGGCGTTTGCCGCTTTCTGTAGGGAGAGCGTTTGATAGATGTACTTGAATGCAGAATGGAAGCTCTGGGCGAAGTTGCTGGAGGCCATTGAGCCACACATTTCCCGATCTCTGCTGGGGGCCTGACTGACGCCACATCCGATTCTGGCTCCGTTTCAGAGCCGTCATCTTGACCAGGTTTAAGCACTTCCGGTTCTGACTCGGGCTCTGTGACAGAGTCGTCCTCCTGTTCAGGGCGAACATTTTCCACAGACATGGGCTTCTTAATGGGAGAGATCTTTCCCTTAACGCCACGTGGAGTGCGTTTCAAAGGGCTGCGAGATGGCGACGCAACAAATGAGGCTCTATTCCTTGAAGATTTAGTCGCCAGGAATGAATGCGAGAATCCCTTGGATGGCGAGCCAACAGACGATGTAGCAGGACTTGGCACAAGGGTAAATTGGTGCAATCGCTTGCGGGAGCTAAGATTGTGATGGGTAACGTGCAGAATGGGATGCGGGGTTGGGAGATCAACTTCGACCCTAGAGGCACTGGTAAGTAACGCAGTGGGACATGGGCATGTTCCGCTGACCTTGTCCAAGACAGCTGGTTCAACAAGCTTCCGGGCGAAGTTGGCATGTTCATTTCTCTCTCCTGAGACTGTGAGCTAGGTACAGGTTCATAGTCGCGAGTCCGCATAGGCTTTAATATCCGTTTGCGGCTCGGCGTCGCATCTACAGGAAGCAAATATTGACTCTGCGAAGATGGGACGAGTTCTTCGATAATGTCAGGATAAGTAGAAGTATACTGTAGGTCCTTAGATGGTAGAACTGGAGAAGTCACGGGGGTCGCTACGTGTAGTTCTTTGTCTCGGGAACCGCACGTAAAAGGGTCGTCAGGGTCTACTGCCTGTACCTCATTGGAGAAACCGGAGTGTTTCCTTGAATGGGTGCCTAAGTTGTCATCCATTGAGACAGGGAACTTCATCATGAGCGGCGCAGAAGCAAGAGAGGGGCTCGATAGTGCATCAGATACATGCTTGGTTCTGCACGGTGAAGTCGTGCCAATAAATGTGCGCAAACCGGACGGCGCATGGATGTTGCCAAGTTTACGCAGGGTAGTCTCTGGAGTAGGTAAGGCTGCAATTCTGGGAGCGATGGCAGTGACGGTAGTTCTCTGAGGGAGCGGCTTAAGTGCAGTAATGTCTACTGGCCGCTTCTTCGACGGGTTCGTTGGAGGTGGAGTGGCTAGAGACTGCGCTGCAGTATTCGCCAGATGTGTAAGTCCCTTGCCCTTGGAAGAGCCTGGTACGAATATTCCATAGGAAATGGTATTCGAGTTTACCTTCGATGAGCTGGAGCTACCTGCGACTGATCGCTCGGGCGGCGAGTCAAGGATCACTATGTCGTCAGATAGCGATACTCTCTCTCTCCGGCTGGAGGTCGACGCGATTGGGGATTTCAAAACAGGAAGTTTTATTTGCTTTCCAGTTTTCTTCTTTGCCCGTTTGGCGTTGCCCTGCGCAGTCGTACGCACATCAGGGGAAACTACTGCCCGCTTCTCCCTCTTAGCTGGGGCTGTCCTAGCGTCTGCAGCTGATGAAAGCTTCCTCTTGTTGGCTAACTTTGAAACCTTGTTGCTCTTATTACCTCGTAGAAAGTAGGCTGTAATGGGGAGTTCTTGCTGTGACAAGTCCATGCAAAGATTACAGTGGTTGGCAATTCTCTTTAGCTCGGTCGTGGGACGCTAATAACGGCGGAGTTGACACGCTTTTGAAACTCAGAAATGTATATTAACGCGTCCGGTCACGCGTGTTGTTCTTTCAACAAAAAACAAAAGCAGCATTAATGGGAAGTCTCGACTCACCACAGCTCAAGAAGCGCAGGTTGTCCCACAACGATCATGAATCGCCCGCACCCATACCCCAGCTGTTGGTCAAGAAGCTCTCTGACAAGGCCAGGATTCCCACTAGGGGATCGCTTTTGGCTGCAGGGTACGATTTGTATAGGTAATATGCATTTCACGAGAATGAACTCAGTCATCTTACCCCACATTATAATACAGTGCAGAAAAAAAAGTGATTCCAGCGCATGGCAAGGCCCTGGTTGACACTCAGCTTTCCATTGCTGTTCCTGCGGGCACCTACGGGCGGGTAGCACCGCGCAGTGGTCTTGGTCGGTTGTGTTTTGCGTATCACGTAATGCCTGGCTGAGAACATCCCCTTTCAGCATCAAAATTCATGATTGACACAGGTGCTGGTGTCATCGACGCGGACTACAGAGGTGTCATCTTCGTTCTGCTTTACAACTTATCAGACAAAGACTTCCAAGGTATGTCAAATGGGAAGCCGGGTTATTATGTGTTGCTGAACAGGATATGTAGTCGAAGAAGGCGACCGGATAGCTCAACTGATCCTTGAGCGCATTTATACCCCTGAGATTATGGAAGTGGAGGTGCGTCTTGCTCACTTGTTCTTAATTATGGAATTGATCATCTAACAGAGTCTTGATGAAACCGCACGTGGAACGGGAGGGTGGGGCTCTACGGGTGGGCATGGCTCGCTGTGACGTACTTACTGTGCTCCCGCGTGTTATCAATTGTGGTGGAATCATGGTATTATTATGAGTCTGCTTATGACCTGAGTACATGGCGCCCCGTGGATATGCTGTTGAGTATCAAACAGTCAGCGTGGTGTCGTGACCCAGTTCCCTTGGGCGTACTCACCGAGTTACACGAAAATAGACAATGCTGCAAAATCTGAGCGCTTCCAAAGATGTAAGATGTGATAACAAGTTGAGGTGATTCATCTGGAGCGGTTTGTCTCAACGACGTACATCCCATCTGCGCTACGAGTCGCATATGAGAGTAGATTCTGGCCTCTCGCAACATCGTTGCCTGGTGTCCTGTCGAGGGGTATCCCAAATCCTTCTGCCATCACTCGCCCGTCTGGAATGCCCGCGCTTTCCGTTTCCTCCACTTTGATCAACTTCGTAGCCTCGACAAGCTTAATCAGATCCTCCAATTCGTGCTTTAGCTTTGCATACTTTGGTGTGCCCTCTTCGGGTGGTAATAATGCAGAGAGTTCATGCAATCGTTTGAAGGTAGCGGGTGATATGGATGGGGCTGGATAAGAAGACAGCAGTTCTTGGACGGACCAGGTCGGCTTGAGAGGTATACCGTATTTGTCTGTTTCAACTAAGGTTCTAAATGTCGAGTATCGTAAAGGAACTGCCTGAGAGTGATACAATATGCGCCTTGCTTGTGCAACTGAGCGCCGTAACATGGTGGTGGTGTGGAGGGGACAGCCGTGGGAGATTGGTGAAAACCTGCTTCGGACTTAATAATTCGCTTTGCTCAGTCTCTCCCTCGTCTACAACCAACATGGAACGGGCAGTACGCGCTATCCAAAGCCTCCTACCCAGTACACTTCCTCCATCCTTAAGGACCACACCTGCAAATTTATACCAGGTGCTTTCTCGAGCTCCTGGAGGTGGTGTGGGCCAGCGCGTGCACCAAATCCGATGGACGGAGAAAGGTATAAGAAATTGCTACTGGCAGGTGACACGGACACGGCTCAAGCTCGAGGGGAGCCACGGAAAGGCATGGGGAAAATTGTACTGGAAAGGTGGGTTCCTATCTTCAGGAGGCGGACACAATCTCACTGGCTTGTGCAGGTGAACAGATCAGTGAGCGGGAGGAGAGAATAAATGGTTCACTGAAGTACAAGTGGTCAACAGGCGCATCATAACCAATGTATATGTACGTGGAAGTACTTGTTGTTGTAGACTTGACTCTCATGTAACTTCAAGATGACCTTTCAGCTTACCTGTCACTATTTTTGGGACGGTTCAAGTTTAGTTGACCTGCATGCGGTGAACACTACTTTATCATATCCTGCACATCTAGTCCATGCTTTCAACCGTCATCATATCTCCAAACTGCTATCAACTGACTTTGCCTGTTACCTGTTTGTGACTCTTGGCCTAATCATACCTGAATAATGTCATTGTTCATCCAGTGTTTAGTCGAAGCGGCTGTTTTGATTATATGATACTGGAATAGTAGCCTGAATACTGTGTTATTTTCAACACGACCCCTAACTGCCGACTGAACCTTCCTACCAGCGCCCATGGGGGAACTTCTGGAAAACCACGAGACCCCACACGGAGATAGGTTGACTGAACTTACTATCCGCAACTGCCTTCGACCACTCTATGCCCTCCTATCGACAGCTTGCCTTGGCTTAGTCTCATGTCACGATTCTCTCTAGGCTTTACCTGTCAAACCTGACCGTCTTCGCCTTGCCTGTTTTGTTTTGTGCCTTCGGTGATAATGAGCGGTCATTCATCCTGCCGGAGCCATACCAAGCATATCCAACCCGACGGTATACGCCTATTCCCTAAGGCAGTGTTATTATTATGATTGTTGCTGATTGATCCGATCACTCGGGCATTGCGTACTTACAATCAATCTGATGCTCAGGTGTGCAGCTCCTCCACCAGTTTTAAAGGACATTTGCCGGCATTACCGGATACTTACCGTAATATTTAGGCTTTCAACCTGCAGTAATCCTCATATCACTGACAGGTTGATACGTTACTATCGACTGCGGAAGTCAGATGGTACCTTTCTGCGATGCGCGCGAACTGTTATTGTAGAATCATTACGTGTCAGTGCATGCCTTGCTCGTATGAATGAGCATTGTTTTGTGAGGTGTGTCGTTTTTGTTCTTGACAGTTGGATCTTGAGGTTTATGCTCTGTGCAGTGGTATATATCCAGAATCCATACATGAGGGATCGCCGAGACCAGGAGTGTACACACATCAGAAAAGTCGTAAGGTCGTTGGCTTGATCAGATCCTTAAATCATGCTTTGGGCTAGTCAGAACTTTGAATCCAGCGCCCATCTGGAGCGGTTATGCCTTCCCAAGTTTTACCGGAAATGCCTGGACATTCTCGGTTGGAATGCTCTCCAGAACATCAGCAGACTACATCTGTAGCTACTCACTTAGGAACGCAGGCGCCGAGTTGGAACATATTTAAAGTCTTGTTCTCCACCTAGTTTCTACCAGCATACAACCCACATTATCTTCATCAAACAACATGTCGACTGACACCATTTCTTTCCCGAAAAACTATACCGCCTACATCTTTGGTGTGAGTCCCGCTCTGCCAATACTGGTCAAACGCGAAGCTGCTAACTGGTGTTCATGTTGTATGGCTGCAGACTGCCACCTCCGGTGTGCGGCAAGAGGTCAAGGTCAAGGT
>KV448259.1:0-59096 GCA_001658105.1 Rhizopogon vinicolor AM-OR11-026 | reverse complement strand
CGGCCTGGTTAAATAATACGACCATGAGAGCGGACTGACTGACTGATTCTGTGTCAGGTAAGTGGTAGGCATTATAAACATCCTTTGTTTGTCGCTATTTCGATTGCACACTAGTCTCCCTGAGGAAGATCAATTGCAAGTAACAGGAAGAGTTCTTCGGGTATCGAGGAGCTACTAGTACATAACCAGCAATCCGCCGCGGTGATCGGTTTATCGGAAATCGAGATGGCCCGGGCGTATCTGTAGGGCTGTATAAATGTTTTGAGAGAGTACATTGTCTCCACTCTACATGATGAGGCGTTAAAGGCGATTCCAATCGATTCATTTCGGCAGAAAGATGATAACTTAGACAAATGTCAATATTGTCAGCGGAGCGCACTGGCACAAATTGAGATCAGAGACACCGTTGAGCACAGACTTACTTCCATCAACTTCCATCATACGGCGCCCTTCGCGCAAGTGTGAGGTTGCATTCAAACTGCTTACAGCCGGGAAAAAGGTTTGGTCGAGGTTTGCAGTGGGTTGGATTGTGAGGGTGATTCACCCAATGCACATTAATGCAAACCTCGACCGATCGAACTTCTCTCAACTAATCGGGGCCATTCGATTTTCAGGATGAGCTTGAGGACTCGAGTTAAGTACATATACTTTTTACTCTACAGCCTGCAGTAAACTACGCACTACTTCTTTCAACTCAGCTGCCAGGTTTGAAGTGGCTCACTCAGCGCTGCGCCCTATGGCGTCCAAATAGGTGATCCGAGGGCACACTTCGGACCGAGAGGCAGCTTGTGTTCACGCTTATCCGCCTGGCAAGGAACTGTCGCAATTTCAATGCAGAAGAAAGTGCTGCAGCCCACATCATCCAGACTACCGCAATTGCAATAGCGGGCGACATATCATGCGCTCCTCATCTAGTGTTGCTGCGGTTACTAACTTACGATTTTAGGTGCCCATGGGTTTATGTAACCCAATTTTAGAAACCGGTTTAACCCGTCTTAACCGAGCCGTGCCATACAGTCATTAACCGGTCACTGAAACAGCACTACTCACTGAAACATATCCTTGTTTACTCAACAACCACACAAAATACTCATCTCAAATGGTTTTGAATACATAAACATATCATAGACCTTACCTATTGTCATATTTTAAGGGAGGATTACAAGGGAAAAAATGTCGAACACTGATGAATTTGAAACCATCTTCCAAAGTTGCCAGTGCGGTTTCATGAAATTGTTGCTCGATAAGAAAGAACTACATACTGACGGATCGCGCTGGGCTAAACCTAAATGTCGGAATTTTCCGCTATAAGCGGAGCAAGTTTGCGTTCTACGACTCAGACAAACTCGGTGTTCGCCAAGTCTGGGACTCCAGCCTCATGGATTGTTTCGACTTGACCAGTATCACACATTGAATATCACCTTGGATTCACTATGCATCCCCCCCGTTTCTCCTTGGCAGAGCTCGTTTTCTCCATAGGCGACCCAATAACGTTCTACGGCCGAGTGCTAAATAACTTTCAGCTGGGCTTTATATAAATCGCCCATGACTTACTAGGTCAGTTTCCAAGTTCACTAGTCTTCCCTAGCCAGACCTTTATAGACGAAGGAAGATAGTTGTTCCTTGTAATAAGGTAAATTCAGACTTGGGGAATGATACGTGGATTCAAGATCTGGTGGATCGCGGCCTGAATCTCCGAGTACTGTTCTTAACTTCTTATAGTACGTATAGATAATAGAGTTGTGCAGTAATGTCTAGTCTATGTGTAAGTCTCACTCTTGGACAATGTCCTCCTTCCGCGGTCTCGAATCTTTGATTTCTTTGCCCTGGCCAATCAACGTCTGGGCCTCATCATCGATCTCAATACCTGGCCTCATGGTCAGATCATATCCTCGTCAAATAACCGGGTGGCTCACCAAGACCCTCTTCCTTCACGAGACCAAGCACATGCTCCAGCTCCACAAAGCCATCTTTATCGACGTCCAGCTTCTGGATCACTGCTTGTCCAACTATGTCGTCAGGCTTATGCTTGATCACAGCGAGTGCCTTCTCCAGGTCTTTCACAGGGATGCGTCCTTGTGGATCTGCAGAGAACATCTGCAAGGAATTACCAACGCGTGAATCGTATTCTTGTAGCTGAGTGTCGATCTTCGTAAGCATTGTCCGAATGCGCTTTGTCAAGGCGCCTGAGGGTGACTTGGGATCCTGAGTAGAATAATTAGCATGGAAATTGCAACTGGATCCAAATGGCTAACCTCTTCCGCTTGAAGGTTCTCTTCCATAAGGGCGCGAAGCTCATCACGTTCCTTCAGGACACTAGACTTTGCCGACAAAATTGACAACGCTTCGCCGAGCTCCTTCAGTTGCTCGGTAGTCATGCGAGCGTTCTCCTCTTCGAACCGTTCAGGATGAAGCTGCACCGAGAAAATCAGACATGAAACGCTCGGATTGAGAGCCAAAGTCACCTCAGAGTCAGGCAAAAGAGACTGTGCAGTGCGTGCTTCCAACTCGTCAGCCTCACGCTTGGCACGGCGCGCGTCTTCTTCCTTTTGCTCTTGCTCCTCTTCGTCCTCAATGAGCTCCTCTTGCTGTTGTAGAACTTCGAGCTTCTGTTTGTAGCTAGCACTGTCAGAGTCGACTTCTAGTTCGGCTTCATTTAGCTGGAAAAAAAAGACGGCAGTGTTAAGAATGGAGAAATAGCGAGGATGAGAGCACAAACCAAGTTATCTGGCAACCCGCTAAGGACGCTTTCAAGGCTCTTGATTACAGCCGTTTTTCCATCTTCATCTTCACCAGGCTTGCGGTCGAAATGGAACGCCCTTCCGAGAATCAACAGTACACCAGAAACGCGGTTATGAAGATGCAGTTGAATCCATGTAGTCAACTCGTCCCTGAGTCGTGCAGGGGAAACACCAGTGGTGCGAATCCCACGAGATTGACATGCAGCCTGCAGCTCCGAGGTTGATAATTCATCAACGCCTTCGGAGTAAATGGCTTGATCATCTCGACGAAGGTTCATGAGACGGGAGCGAATGGCACCCCGAAGGAAATTGTCCGTGCCGAAAGCATTGATGCCCATGTACCGACACATCGAAACGAGTTGCGGCCGAGACAAGTTATCAAGCGTCAAGTCATCGTCAAAAAGTTTAGCGACCTTGATGATATCCTCGGCAGAGGGTGACTCTCCAGTGGAACGAACCCGCCGGAAAAACTCCTCGAAGGCGTCCGAGCCTACTATGTGGGCATTTGCCTTCAAGCCCGATTCCCGCAATGTTTCCTGCAGAAACTTTGCCATTTCAAGTCTGACTCGAAGGAGCTTTCGCTGTTTCTCTTCCTAGTGCGCATTAGCCAAGCTAAAGGAGCCATTGTATTATAATATCCCTTACAGCAGCAAATTTATCTTCAAAGGTCGAGGGAAGCATATTGGGGAATAGCTTCAAAGCGACGGGAAGTAGGAGCTCCATGAACGGCACAACGATGAAAACAGCAAAGGGAACAAGTCTGAGTAAGTCTTGTGTCGTGCGCTTGAGCTAGATATAAACGATCATGAATATTACAGTCAACCGGGTCAGATATGGTACACTCGCCTGTCGCCGTTCCCTTCGGGTCAAGTTCTCTCCATGAAGAATCTTCCACTGCAGCCTGCCGGAGATCCTGACTTCGGAAACAAGTAGCTTCGAGCCATGCCAATAGTGCGCAGCTTCATGTTTTACTTTCTTCCATACCCGAGTCATGAGCGGTTGGTCAGGCGCTGACGCAAGGAGCGCAGATTTTGGGTCGGAAGAATCACTGGATATACTTTTGGCCGCAGCATCACGGTTTGCGGGAGGAGGAGAAGTTGATGTGCTCTGGGCGCGGTAGGAGATAACAGCATAAGTAGGGGAGCGCTGCAAGACGGAGTGGGTATTAAAACGGGGCGCGAGAGTTGAGATGTAACGAGCGGTTCGTGCTTCGACGAGTTGACGGCTATAATACCGTACAAAGCCGGCTTGCTGAGAACGCGGTAGCCATACCGACATGAACGTTAAGAGCAAAGTTGGAGAGTTATAGCTGGATGAGTTGCTCGACCATAAAATTCAAGGTATGTAGCGCGTTCGCTCGGCAAAACTTCAAGAATCATCCTTTGTCCTTGTTTGCGGTATTCAAGGTCGTCTGGCTCAGATCTCCCTCTCTTTACTTTTCTTCTTTGCAGGCGGGAACGATTCGTTAAAGTACTACCTGCATCCCTTGCTTGTAATTCTTAAGATATCTAGCTAGCCAGCCTGTGCCTTCATGTTGAGGCTGTTTTTGCTTACATGATCATATGATCTCCGTGACCATGGACATCCATGACCCCGGCAGTGCAGCTTATAAGAAGGCGAGGCGACAATACTTGAAGACGACAAAAAATAGAAGTAAAGACATAGATGCAGAATGGACCCCATTCCGAATAGCGGAGAAGAGATATAAGGCGCGATTCCCTCCTCCTGATCTCAGTCATGTCCTAGATCTAGCATCAACAACCTGGGATGCTGAGATGCTAGCCAGTGGATGCAGCTTATATTGCAACGGAGTTGAGATCAAACCGCTCGGTCAGAGTGAGTCGACCTCCCCCTGCGTTGCGAACGTCTGTAGGGCATTCGCCGTTCCGAGCATCCCAGGTGCGCAAAAGGTTTAACGTGGAAAGGATCATGCGGGTGACATCAATAACCTTTTTTCAATAGGTCTTGTTATACTCCCATCCTTCGTTTCCCCGGAGGATCAGCGACGACTAGTGCGATGGGCTCTTCGCGATCATGCACGGCATCCCAACGAAACAAACCTTGATGCTCACTACATCTTGCCTGACAAAGGATTGTGGAATGCACATCTCAGCTCAGACGCGTCTCTGGTTAACACGCGAACTCATATACCGGAGTCATCGCACTCAAAATACGAATCCTCTGGACCAAGGCAATTGATATCTAATACACCGGCTGATCCCACCAATTTTCAGGCGATGTTGCATTCGCCAAAGCCTCCACCCGCGCCGTCACCGAGTGTTTCGCCGACATCACCTACCGGGCTTATTTCTAAGTTGCGCTGGGCGAATATTGGATGGTCATACCATTGGGGTAGTAAACAGTACGACTTCACCAAGGGCAAGGGTCGCGTCGACGATCAAATCAGAGGCATCTGCAAGCGGGCTGTTCGCAGTGTTAACTGGAAAGAAGTATTCGGTCAATCGGACGAGCATGGATGGGGTAACGAGCATTGGAGAACTTGGCATGAAACATATGGTATTCACTCTGGAGGCTCTCGTCGTCCCTTGAACTAACCTCGATGCCACACGTAGAACCTGATGCTGGCATCGTTAATTACTATCAAATCAAGGTATGAGATCTCCCCCTCGAATAGACAACGCATGTATCGAGAACCCTGCAGGACACACTCATGGCACATGTAGATCGCTCAGAAGTTTGCGCCACCTCACCTCTAGTTTCGATATCGTCAGTGTCGAACGCTTATCTTGGTCGGTTCATTAATATTGATTTGGCGATTTCCCGACAGGCTTGGCAACGCTGCGATCTTCCTTATCGGAGGTCTCTCCAGAGATGTAGAGCCCACAGCGATTCTTCTTCGCTCAGGAGACGCTGTGATTATGTCAGGACCTGCTTGTAGACGCGCCTATCACGGTCAGTGCGAGTCCATCGGTTATTCTTACACGAGGCTTGATTCATCTCCACATAAGGCGTTCCCCGCATCTTAGAAGACACTCTACCCGACCACTTTTCCCTCGGTTTGGATGACGAAGATCTCACGAGTTGGACATCGTATGAATCATACATGCAGACAACTCGGATTAATATCAATGTTCGACAGGTCTTTCCAAAGGGATTTGACCCTGGACTACATGTGGAGAAATGATGTCAGTTCAAGTTGGCAAAGCACTGTACGATTCTAGTAATCTTAATGTCCGTCGGTGCCACTCTTCGTTCAAGTTGATTACCGGTCTGGAGCTGTATTCATCTGACAGGGAGCACGAAGGGAGCACGAGGATGCAACGAGGACGATATATTTGTACAAATCACATCAGGTGATGATGGACAGGGACTAATGACAACGTCGATCTAGTATCACAGAAGCTTCCAAGTGGATCAAAGTGGATCTGTACTTCATAGGAGATAGTATGAATATCAATCGTGATTAATAGCGAGCCACTATCCTGATCTATACAGATTGCAGTTAGCCTACGCTAAAGCCACGCAGGCGTTTTAGCCAGTGCGTAGATAAGATCAAATAACTTGCAATCCGCCTTTCAGGCTGCCATCGCAGTATGGAAAAGAAGCGAGTTCAATTAAGTACCATTCCAAGCGCGAGATATTGGTCGAGAGAATACTGCGGTAGCATGGAACAAATATGAATATATGGACTAACTGCAGCTTCGAATCATGCCAAGGGTGCCTCGGGTCCAGCCCAGAAACATGTCAGTACTCTTCTTCATACCTGTCCATACTGTCATAATGCCTAATTCCGGGAGAAAGTGGCCGCCAGGCGCTCACTTCCTCGGCAGCCTCATCTGATTGAACATGCCTTGACGTCATCTGCGCTAACGGTTCACCTTCTAGATCAGAGCCACACTCCGAAGTGACCTTGTCATCGACGTCTCCCTCCCCGCCGAGAATCCGCGCCAGAGCCTCCATATTGACGCGTCCCGAGCCCCGACTCACCTCCGCACCGCTCTCCGGTATACGTTCAGGGCGATCTGCCGCAGCACCAACTTCTTCTTCCCACTGGAGTCTGAACAGTGGCTTCAGGGCCTCTTGTTCCTCGTTGGTTCGAAGAAGTTCTTCGAGTTCACCTTTTGCAAATAGCTCGTCATCAGGAATGTGTTCCGAAGTCCCGCCACCTCGGAGGAGGGCCAGTAGCTGGAGACGAGAAGGAGGGTGCTTCGAATTGTGCGGCAAATCACCAAGGAGATGCGTTGTAAGAGTAACAGTTGGCGGAGATAAACCAGACGAGGAAGTATTAGAAGGCGTTATTAAAGCGCCAGGATCCTCGGATACAATATTTTCCAACAGCGAATGACATTTCGCAGACAGAGGATCGAGCAGAAAACGATATGCCTCTTCAACATTGGAATGCTTTGTCTTTCGTTTCTTGTGGAGCTGGTGATGACCGGCTTCAGAAGTTTCACCGATAGGAGACGATAAAGAACCCTCATCCTCCTCGCTATCTTCGCCCGCCGGATCCGCTTCAATTACGATACTAGCCTTTCCGAGCGCGTTCATTTTCATTGACCATATCTCTTCTTGAAATTGGATGACATCTTTGATTCCTTTCGCTACAATAGAGCGCTTCGGAACTTTGGACCGGGCGGAAGCACCGCGACCCTTTCCCTTGTAGACAAATTGGTCGAGCCAAGGGACTTCTCTGATCCATTCCTCGATTAGATCATAGCATGCTTTGTAACGTGATGTGACTACGCCACGCGCGAACCCAAAGCGCGATGCAAGGGCCTGGGCTAGCTCGCTAAGGTGTGGGAGGGGGCTGCGCGTCTCAGCTTCAAGTGCGAGAATGAGCATCGCACAGGCGATAGGAGGGGTGGGAGACTGCAATACGGGTATAGCGCAAGGCTGCCGGCTGATGATACCCGATAGTGATGTAGCTGTTCTGAGTACTGCGTGGAGAGATAGCGGTGTGATGATTGTAACGAGGTCCGGAGGTAGTTGAGAGGTGGTGGGCGTTTCGGGATGCAATAGGGAGTGAAGATGATCCTGGAGGATGGGAAGATGAACTGCAGGGTCTGAGGGATTTAAGTTAAAATGGAGGAGAGATACGACGGCTACGAATGCGCGGGACAAAGAGAGGGGTGAGTCATCAAGGAAGAAGGCAATGTCGCGAAGAGAATCGGACTTGTGTGCCTCGCGTAGGGCAATAGCCATAGATGCACCAGCGGTTAACTTTGCCTTACGTCCCCACCTGTATCTGCCATTGGTCATGGCTTGTGTGAAGATGGTTTCTGCTCGTGGGGATAGACCGGGATTTTTCAACTTTGTCAAGACAGAATTAATAAAAATGCTCATGGCGATCTGAATGCATGCGGAGGGGTGAGTAAAGCGGCAAAGAAGGGAAGAAGGAGACTCACAGAGTTCCTCCTATCACGGGCTTCCTTGTGCTGGCCAGCGAGATTCCAACCTTGGTTGTGGATATTTTTGAGAGGTGCGGATGAGGATGAGATCCATGAGGGATGTTGAAACTGACGCAATGAAGATTCATGGAGTTCTGTATGTGATGAAAGGACAAACTGAGCAGGGTCAGATAAAGTACCACATTTTGTGCAAATTGACGAGCAAACGTCGTCGTCCCAGACAGATGACCCGCCACAGTCTGGGCAAAACATGAGTTGAAGGAGGTAGATCTTGATCTGATGGTATGTGAAGACCCCGGAGACCTCGTACTTTGACAGAGTTTGATGAAGTTGATGGACTTTTGTTGAATATTGACTGAGAGGTGAACGTGGTGTAAGGTTTACTCACAATGTCCTGGTTAACGCCTATACAGAATCCAGTTTTGGTGGTGATGACCCTGCGATGTGATCTGGCATTGGCATTGTGTGAGTTCATACTTGGTGCGTGGTGCTCCACAACTGCTTAGCCCCTCGCCATTAATATCCCTAGCTCACCCTAGATTTCACTTAAATACCGCGCTATCCTTTCTCTTCGTTCAAAACATCGCCTGCCATGTCTCCTCCTGCCAGCGTTGACTTCGAATCCAAAAGCTCCACCCATGTCAAGCGCAGACTCTCCAGCGTCGGCCAAAAACCCGCTGCCCGTGCTTACTCTTCCCTCACTGTAAGTTCAATCTTACATCTCTTCAATATGACGCTGACTCTATCATAAGCCCATGTGGGCAGGTATCGCTGGTGCCGTTGTGAATGGTGGTCAAGGCTTTGAGATCGCCATCTCCATACATGACTCCGTCTACAACACCGATTTCTCATCCGCCGTTGTCGCTTACACTTCTAATGATCCCGCAAAGAACGCTTCTGAGATCGAGAACCATGTTCTTCAAACCATCAAGAAGTTCTCACAGGAACACTTGTGCAAGTTCCTCGGAGCTGGTGTCACTCTCGGTCTTTTGAAAGAGGTAAGCCCCTCTCTATTCAAATTACAGTCATCGACCCTTACCTATTTCGACAGTGTCCCAACCTCTGCACTCACTTGTGGCTTGAGACTGATATCGTCCCAGTCGTTTTCAATATCAAGCCTTTCCACACCGATTCTCTTACGCGTCCCAACGTCAAGCACCGCATCTCATCAACTACCGGTTCTTATGTTCCCTCCGGTTCTGAGACCCCCACAGTCTATGTTGACCCGTCCCCACTTTTGGAGCAGAACAACACCTTCCAGGCAGGTGTTGCCACAAAGCTTCCAATCCCGCGTACTCTCGATGAGCAAGCCGATTCTGCTGCCCGAAAGTGTATCATGTACTTCGGCCCAAACAACAACCCTCGTCTCACCATCGGCCCCCGTAATCAGGTTACCGTCGACGCAGCCGGAAAAATCCACCTCATCGATGATCTTGACGTGTTCAGGAAATCCGTCGGAACAGGTACTTGGAATGCCGTCAACAAGCTCGCAGATGAATTGCGAGAGAAAAAGGTCAAAATTGGTTTCTTCTCTTCTACGCCTCAGGGAGGTCAGTACCGTCGTTAATTCTCTTATTCCTCGGGGTTCTAACTCGCGTCATCTTTTCCATCGCTTGCAGGTGGAGTGGCCTTGGTACGTGTTATTCATGGATCCAGTTATAGCCTTCTAATCACACCCATGACAGATGCGACATGCTCTCATCAGATTCCTTTCTGCTCTGGACGTTGATGTTGCCTGGTACGTAACGTTGTGCCTTGCCCTCGTGATCGCTTTCCTTTCCATAATCAGATGCTGACCTATGACCGATTGCTAGGTATGTCCCGAACCCATCGCCGAGCGTATTCCGCACCACGAAAAACAACCACAACATCCTGCAAGGTGTCGCTGCTCCAGACCTTCGCCTCACCCAGGAGGCGAAAGACCAGTTCGATGCATGGATCTTGAAAAACGGGCTTCGATGGACTGCAGAGGGCGGACCCCTGGCCCCTGGCGGTGTCGACATTGCTTTCATCGGTGAGCCCAGAGTCCACATTCTTAGCTATTGGTCTCTCATCACTGCGTCCTTCAGATGACCCACAGATGCCTGGTCTCATTCCCCTTATCAAAAAAGTCAGACCCGAGCTTCCCATCGTCTACCGATCGCACATCGAGATCCGCAGCGATCTTGTGCATGTGAAGGGATCTCCTCAGGAAGAAGTCTGGAACTACCTCTGGAACAATATCCAGTTGGCAGATCTGTTCATCAGTCATCCAGTCAGCAAGTTCGTTCCTAGCGATGTCCCGATACAGAAGTTGGCGTTGTTGGGTGCCGCCACTGACTGGTGAAGCTAATTTTAAATTTACTGCCTCATCTGTTGACGCGTTTGTTTGCAAGGCTCGACGGGTTGAACAAGGAGCTTCACCCATGGGACAGCCACTTCTACATGGGCGAATTCCGGAACCTCTGTGTGAAGGAGAAGATGAACGAACTCCAGTGGCCCCAGCGCGACTATGTTGTCCAAGTTGCCCGCTTCGACCCATCGAAGGGTATTCCCAACGTCATCGACTCTTACACTCGCTTCGTCAGGATGCTCAAGGAGACCGGAAAGGCCACCGACGAGACTATACCTCAGCTCCTGGTTTGTGGCCACGGTGCTGTCGACGACCCAGATGCCAGCATCATCTACGACCAAGTCATGAACCTTATCAACTCGTCTGACTACAAGCCGTACTCGAAGGACATTGTCGTGATGAGGATACCCCCCAGTGACCAACGTGCGTGACGTGTGTTCGAGGTTGCAGTGACGTGGAACTGACATTCATCCTGTCCAGTTCTCAACGCCCTGATGGCTAACGCCAAGATTGCCCTTCAGCTTTCCCTTCGTGAGGGCTTCGAGGTCAAAGTTTCCGAAGCCCTGCATGCCGGTATCCCTGTTGTGGCTTCTCGCACAGGTGGTATTCCTCTTCAGATCGTGCACGGAAAGTCGGGCTACCTCACCGAGGCTGGTGACAATGATGCGGTTGCCAAGTACCTTTACAACTTGTACACCGACGAGAAGTTGTACCGGGAGATGAGCGAATACGCACGCACGCACGTCTCTGACGAAGTAGGCACTATCGGAAACGCTGCTGCCTGGTTGTACCTCGCTGTCATGTACAACCGTGGGGTGAAGATTCAGCCCCAAGGCGCGTGGCTCAACGACATGTTGAGGGAGGAGACTGGCGAGCCCTACGTCGCGGGCGAGCCTAAACTTCCTCGTGGTGGATTGAACATGCAAGGTTAAAAAATATTGTCATGGATCTTGTCGTTGACGAAAGTGTACGTTTTTTAGTTGTAGAAATTGTGCAGTAGATGTACTACTAGATGTATGCATATTTTACTCTCTGTTGCCGCAATTGTACAGCTTGCAATTGTTTCTGAATCTTTTTGAGAAAAACACCCAAAAACACTGCTTTGGACGCGGTGCAGTGGCCATTCTTAACATTAAACTACTTCTAATAACTTTCCGACGAATGCTATTGCTCTGAAGGCGGATCTTGCACTCGAAAGCAAGTCGAACCAGTGGTCTAACATCTACGTGGGTCCTTTGACTAGCTCGAAGATGATGGAAGTCGACACCCACTCGCCACCCTCAAGGATGACACGTTCCTTCAACTATTCACTAAAGCGACCACGTTCTCCTGAGTCTCCGAGTCATGAACGCCAACCGGTGGGTAGCGTCGATTATTCGCGAGATACAATAACTCATAACTGGTTTGCCTTGCGAACAGAAGCGCTCAACGCTTGCTTTAGAGGATGGATATCTCAGTCTGCGAGCAACTTCTACGTTCTTTTCTGCCAACCAAAACGTGAATGGTATTGGCGACCACCAGTCGAGCGCAGAGGATTGGGTCAGGCGAGCGAGCGACCTCTCTATTGCAGCTCCATTTAGCGGCGGTCTTGTTCCTTCGTCCAGTGACGACAGTGGCCAGGCCGGACAGGATGAGAATATGGTGAGTGGCTTTTGGTTTTGGCATTTCTACATTCACTAAATGCTTCCCAGGCCCTCGATCTAGATGAACCTGCAAAGTCTTGCTCTGTGGTGCTTGTATCTTCATCAGGACGGCAGGCACATTCTCTGGCTCAGCAGTCACTTGCATCACACACTAGTCATCCCCAGCACCAATCTCAGCAACCTCCAGCGTTTCCATCTTTGCCTTCGGTCGTCACTGAACCTGCAGATGCACGACCATTAACACCAAGTGTGCATCAGCAACAGCCTCCTTCGATATATGCGCAGCCTCGTGCATCACCAGACGCATCATCGGATCAGCAGGAATTGCAGTCGGAACCACCTCAGAACCACCACCTTTTCCTAACTACATCATCTGGAACGCCAATTACACCCACACATCTGACCAACCAATATCCGGGACAAGTTTCATCCTCGGGGAGAAAGCAGCGCTTTACGATGGGACCACGTGCAGATTGCCTGAAGTGCAGAATGGGCGTAAAGGGACATTGGATGCACTTTGATTAATGACTCAACTTAGAGCTACAATAACAGGTGACCATGCACTCCACGCTACTGTGGGTTGTTGGTCGGTTGCTGGAGTACTTAATTACTTAGTCACTTCTCCAGCAAGATAGGGGTTGGATGAATTTTGGCTCTATTTACCAAAACCATTGGTTTTAAACATGTCACAACAACCTAATCTGCAGTAGAGAAATTTTGTTTGGAAATGAATGAACGACGATGGCGAATACCCTCTCCCTATTCTGGGACCTTTCCTCTGCTTCGAAAAAGGAACGTATTGATGCGACAGTCAAGCTCGTTAGTTCACTTGAGAAGTTTCAAGCACAACACACTCCAAAGGTTTCGCCGGGCTCCGAGGATGATGAGGAAAATATTGGCCCAACGGACGGCCTAGATGCCTTGAATGCGCATGATGTCGCGTACTCTATACGGCGGCTGATAAGAGGCCTTGCCAGTCCTCGAGAGAGTAGTCGCCTTGGCTTCAGTGTCGCACTCACCGAGGTATGTGCCTCCCTCCAGAACCGCATCAATATTTGTACGAGTTCACATCTATCACTCAGTTGCTCACTCGGCTGGACACTATCACATGTGCCCAAATAATCTCAATCATCGTCGACGGATCGAAGACCCAGGGGTCTATGACCGGTCAGGAAGAACGCGATGTCTTGTTCGCTCGACTCTTTGGACTTTCCGCTGTCATTCACTCAGGCCTCCTGGTACGGCAGACTCCGCTATCGACATCTCCTTCATCTGCCACGAATCCGTCCAGCCTTGAAAGCTACAAAGAGCTCGTCGACCATCTTCTTAATCTCGGCGAAAAGAAGTCCTGGCTACGAGAAAGTGCTTGGTGGACCCTTGGGCATGCTGTCGATGCCGTTATAAAATCTTCCGTGAAATGGAAAAAAGAAGCGCTAGCTTCGACGTTCGAAGTCGTGTACGGGCGTGACAAAGATCTCTGGACGCCAGAAACGGTCGCCGTAACGTTAAAATTACAGCCCGCGATGCCCGAGCATAATTGGAAAAAGACTTTAGCACCGACATTCAAAGATGCTGACATTTTGGCTCCCGCCAACTTTTCGACTCTCGGGCGCATATTGAAGGTTTGAGTAATGTGCATCGTGTAAGATCGAATGATTGACATTTCTTTGCCTACTACATAGGAAACGCCTGGCGAAGATGAGTTGCAAAAAAGTGGTACGGGAACATGGAAAGCGCAATTGCATTATGTGTGGAATGTCATTTTCGATAGTTTGCTCCCTGAGAGTGAGCCTGGACATCGCCGGAACGCGTTATTTCAGGAGTTCTTTAGAGTGGTAGTTGATGGTAGGTTTTTTTGATCGCATATCTTACATTTTCAATTCAATGTCCCATGCAGATACCTTGTTTGGGCCGTCCTCTTCTCCTGAACGTAAGTTCTGGGGGTTCCTTGTCTTCAAGAAAGCGTTGGGTCGTGTGGATGGCGCCGATCTACCCATGCTTTTTACCAAAAACTTCATGCGGTGTTGGATTAACCATCTTTCTCAAAAAGACCGCCACCTGCACAAAATATCCCAGGATGTGGTGCGATGGTTCTTGCCTGTCTGTCCATTCTTACAATTACTGATTTTACATTAGGTCAAAGATATCCAAAATGTCGTTCAGCAGAACCCTGAGCTTGGTTATACGTTGATAACTGGGATCCATGGGAGTCAACAGTTTGATAAACTGACCAGGACGAAGACCATAGAATCAATATTGTCGAGAATGGATAGTGACGGTATCATGAGGTACATCCAAAGTTTACTTGAACAAATAGATGAGTCCGGCGAGTACGTGCAATTCCGTAGTCTACCCGAGGTTTTTCACAACAGAAGTACAGGGACGTCGCTGCGGAAGAAGCGAAGAGAATTTGGACCGCAGACCAGTTCGCCGCCCTCGTTCGTAATGGTGCTATTCCAAAACGTGAAGATTGGATTCAGCTTGTTTTGAATTGGTTCACTGTACAAGGACTATACGTAGTCAAAAAAAAATCTGACAAAGGGCTCCTTGCTGCGGTAAGTAGAGTTGACTTTCTGACACATAATATTTGCTTGACATTGTCTCAGCTCCGTGTTACTCCCTCCACTCTTGCCTCCGAGGATTTCCGGCGGACTTGCCGCAGTAAACTTCTTGGTTGTCTCGCCGACCTGACTTCACAACCCACCACATCACAGAAAGGTTTGAGAATAACAGTTTCCTGATGGTTTTTACTCAATATGATCAGGTGACAAAGCATCAAAGGAGGTGACCATCACAGTTGATGAATCCTGGATATCAAAAGTCTTCGCTGTCGTTAATAACCTGGATAAGGACCGCAAGCACGTTGCGTCTCTCTCAGAGGAAAATGAGGAAGAGCAACCTCTTATTCAACAAGTTTATAAGACAATCGAGAATCTTAAGCAGGTTCGTCGCTCCCAACTTGCATTTTATTATATTCATCGCACAAATCAGGTTGATGGTGCCATGAAAGAGGCAGCTAAAGGAGTAGAGCTTCTTCTGTCAGCATTTCTACTCCATTATCGCTGCGTCAAGTTGGACGATGATGAACCTGACCCTGACACAGGCGTGCTTGAGGCCAGTGTTTCTTCTATGTTGTGGAGAATTATCCTGACGTTTCAGATGGTTTAGACTTGCCTCGCTGCTGCCGCGACCATGTTTCCTGCCGACACCAAGTCCAAAAAACGCAGAAAATCGCTCCCGACCTCACAACCAGATTCTCCGACGCCGATAGACATGCTAGTTGATGTCCTCATTGGTTTTCTCGAAAAGTCCACGTCTTACTTGCGTGCAGTGGCCAACAAGACTTTCTCGTGTCTCGCTAGCGCAGCAACGGAAAGTACAATAGACCTGATCGTTGCCGTCAGTAATCATTACCTGATTATTGATCGTACATACCTTACTTCCCTTCTGAACAGCAATTGGAGCGCCGCGACCCAGCCGATCTGATCGCCGATGAAGAAGACGAGACAGAAAGCGCAAAAAGTGAAGACGAGGACGAGGATGACGTTGAATCTGATGACGACGACAACGAGTCTGAATCGGACGGTAACGACGAAGCTGCTCTTGCTCTGCGGAAGAAAATTGAGGACGCGCTCAAAGCAAATGGTATCGAGGCTGCCGCTGGTGATACGGATGAGGAGTCTGAGGAAGAACTAGCGGATGACGAGCAAATGATGGCCATCGATGAACACCTCGCAGAAGTCTTCCGCTCTAGATCTGGTGACAAGCAAGGCAAAGGTATGGCAAATCTTCCTCGTTGGTGGACACATAACTTAGGATTCCACAGATGTCAATGCGCAGCGAGAAGCTACTCACTTCAAAAATAGAGTCTTGGACCTAGTCGAGATTTTTGCGAGGAAGATGCCTCAGAGTCCTCATATTCTGCGTCTTGTAGTGCCGCTGATTGAGCTTGCTACCAAGAGTAGTAATGACGAGCAACAGCTGTCTGACAAAGCTCGTGGCATTCTCAACAACAGGCTTGCAAAGCTGAAGGAACCGCTTCAGGAAGCAGATCAAGAATATGCAGAGACTATACTAGATGAACTGCATATCAGGGCCCGAAAGGCGAACTCCTCGGACGCGCTGGCGACTCTTAGTCACTGCAGTCTTTTCATTTGCAGGGTATTGGCGAACATTGGTGACGGGGGGCCTATTCTCCGGCTTTACACGGAGTCAATAGTCGATTTTATGGCCCGCAAGGCTTCCTCATTGAACATCGCTTTTTTCAAGGACTTCATCACACGTTATCCGGCATTAGGGTGGCGACTCCGGGACGCCATACTGGACACTTCTACAAAGGCCATCAATGCTTACCGGAAATGTCAGGCTTTCCAGCTGCTGAACATAATTATTACTCTATCAGCGTCAACGGTGAAAGCTCTCCTTCGCTGTCATTGCATTCAGAATAGACTGATAAATCATAGGGTGACCCTGAAGATGTGTTGTCATTCATTCTGAAACTTCAGAGAAGTGTTCTTCACTTTATCGATTCCGCATGCGATGACCAAGTCTCTCTCTCGGCTGTGCAAATCAAAGACCTTTTGAAATTGGTTATGCTTGGCGTCCGTCAAGCAAGCAAGGTCGACATCAGCAATCAAAGTGCGTGGGACTCAGGCGCTTGGCATACTCTGCATGAGCGACTTGTCGCTTCGAAGCGGTTCGGATCATCAACAGCCGTACTCAAGCTTTGCTCTCAAGTGGAATCGGCCTTAAAAGCTCAGAACGACAGACAAAGTCATTTGATAGCACCAAAAAGGAAGGCTGAGGAAGTGGAAGTTGAAGGTGTCTCATCTGACACTAAGCGGAAGAAAAAGAAGAGTAGGCCAACTAGTCAATCGTAAATTGCTGCACTGTAGCTCGCAATTCTTCCAGTTCCTCTGCCCTTTGTGCCGAAAGTGCGCGGGTGATCGCACGCATCAGTTTGCGTGTCCTATAAAGCGTTGAGCTCGAAAGAGATGAGTGACCAGGCATGGACTAACCTAGAGCGTCGTGTGCGCTGCTCAGCGACAGTTCTGCAAAGCTCAGAGCGTTCTGATGCAAAGCGAAGAATGCCGTCCGGAAGACCTGCAAGGCGTCCGCACTCGACGCCAAACGACTCAAGAGCAACGCCGGGACTGAGTTGGTACAAAAATGTAACGTCCCGAGTCCCATTTATTCGGATTTCGGTTGTGTAGCCCATATGCAAATTTTGTACCTCCTCGGGGAATTTTCTTTCCAACTCTGTGGCTACTAGCGGATAGTGCGTGATGAACAGTGTTTTACACTTCACGTGTTCCACTAGGTGATGAAGGACCGCGTCCGCAATAGCCATCTGCAGGAAGGAATGATATCATACGAAACCCGGTGGAATGACAAATGTAAACCCACCCCATCGGCAGTGGATGTACCCCTTCCCAACTCATCGAGAATCACTAGACTCCTGTGAGTGGCCTTTTGTAGTATGTCGCTTGTCTGCGCCATCTCCACCATGAACGTCGATCGTCCGCGAGCGAGTTCATCAGACGCTTCACGAGTATCGAAACAGTCACGTATAACCAGAAACTAGTCACGTACCTCCCATCCTGCTCAAAACGCCGTCCAACAAGCCAAGTCTAACAGCTTTAGCGGGTACGTAGGATCCAATTTGGGCCATAATTGCGATGAGAGCAATCATGCGCACAGCAGAACTTTTGCCACCCATGTTGGGTCCAGTAATGATGCTGCTCCTGGGATAATCACCTCCCATGTATAATGTGTTTGGAACGAACGGATCTGTTCGTAATGCCTCGATCATTGGATGGCGCCCTTCCACAATTTCCAGGGTATCTTCTTCAATGAACTCTGGTCTCACATACCCTTGCTGGTGGGCCACATGTGCCAGACTCAGTAAGCAATCTGCAATAGCTAGCTTATTGACCGCATCCCGCATTACTGAGTAGTGGTCCAAAGCAATAGAACTGAGGAATGATGCAAAAGCCTTGTTAGCTTCCACATTAAGAGTTTCTTTATACCGGGATAGTTCATCAATGAACTTCTTGACTTCTGGAGTGTGATAGCGTCGCATGTACTTGGTTCTGTAGGTCATAAGCATAGAACGTATTATATATTCACGAAGATACTTACGCTGTAACCACCACCCAATTGGCAGGCACTGCTCGATCTTCCGATTTCTTGATTTCAATCAGGTACTGTCTTAAACTCTCAGCATAGCATCTTTTGCAGTCACATTAACCCACCTCAATACCCGCCACAGTCGTCCACGTGAGGGATGGCCTTCGGAGAAGTTTACGGACTGAACATTAAGTTAGGCAAGTTTCACATTTATGGGGGGAAATCTAGTACTTACTGGACTTCAACTCCTCATTAAGTTCCGACTTCACAGTTTCGATTAGCTTTAATCTACCGGTCAGCGATATGAGAGAGATCGCAAGAGGTTTACAAACCATCTTATACTCGTCCAAGGCAGGAAATTGCTCCGGATCTGTCCACATCTCATCTTTCTTGCCACTGGTGGCTTTCTTTACATCGATCGCAGCCAATAACGCTTCTGTCGGTGCTTTCAGCTTCGGAAGAGAAGAAAATATGTCATTCAAGAGCGTTGAATGAAACTCCTCTGAATATTCAGGGAATGCACTCGCAACGCTTCTGAAAGCCGAAAGAAATGAAGCAAGTTCTTGAGGTGTACACTGACGCACGATTACAACGTTATAACAAGTGAAGCGGCAATGTGAGTATCCTACCTTCCCATATTGGATGCGACACAAACCCCTGGCAAGGTCAGGGAGTCTTTTCAGGACACGACAAAGATCCACTAGCTGCGGTGAATCGCTGGACTTAATTTCTTCCACAGCGTTTATCCTCTGGTTCAGGATACTGGTCAAATAATTGTAAACACTGCAGGTGCGATGACCGAAGAAGTACTCACAACCTATTTGTCAACGGTTTCCCAATCCAATTCTTTAAAAGCCGCGCACCGAATTTCGTTGCCGTGTGATCCAAGATCGATATCAGTGTGCCTTTGGTAGTGAAATCGGTCTGGTTCTGGTATATCTCACTGCGATCAGACATATTAGGAGGTTCGATGGTGACACTAATAATGCATACGAACAGGTTTGTCATGGTGTTGCCGTTGAGAAGCATATGACTCCTCTCAGTAAATCTCGTGAAGAACTTAACAGCTAGAACCGCATCTGCAATGCTGAATGTCGAGAGATATTTGATTGCGTGTGCCAGAGATATGACAACTAGTTGCGGAAGGCCAGCGACAATAGCCAAAATTTTGTCTGAAACAACCCTGGTCATGAATGTCCGTTTCACATGATACAATAGCTAACATTAGATCTGACCTGGACTAAGTTCTTCTGCGCTTGAAGTAGCTTTGGTCGTATAAAAGTCTGAGATAAAATCAAAAGCTTCTGAGCTGCTCAGCGTAAAGTTGAAATGTTCGGTCCTTATCCGTTGATCATGAGAAGCGCTGCAGAATGTTGTCAACAATGCCCTCCATCCGAGGAATGATCATGCATACTTTGCAAAATGTCCCAACACCTTTTGAGTCATTTTGGTGAGACCTTCACTGGATACCAGCAATTCTGCAGGCCTTGTGTGGACAAGTCTTGTCTAACATAGCTATGTGACAGTGATCAAATCATAATCACGTTAGACATACCTCAAGCTCAACGCGCATAACGGTGTCTTGATACCTTATCATCAATAACCTCAGGTAGATACAATCGATTGCACATACCATGGAAATCATCCCAAATAACGTCACCGGTGCTCGGCGTAACCGCAATCATGCCAATGTTAACTTCACCTTCACCGGAGTCATGTTCGTGAGTTTCGACAAGACACATAAGCGGTGGTGCCGAATATTTATCGAGATCGTCGACAGAATCAACCTCGTCGACATAGCTACGTGTGTAACATGTCGATCGATTCAGTATTCAAGATAGTAACCCTTACGTTATCGCTGTGTACAACTGAGTAAGCTTGCGCTCGAAAAGAGCGTTCTTGTTCTCGCTGGCTTTCTTGAGGGCGGCTGTCTCTGTTTGCTCGATAATACCGACTTTGTGACCTTTGGAGAGGAGCCTGATTTAGAATAGAATGAATTTTGAGAAACAATTAGGGTTAAGACTTACTTCTTCATATGTACCTCTTTTCTGTGGACGGGAATAGAGGCAGTTAGAAGGTTCCGTTTCACGTAAGCTATAATTCCGAGCTCTGTGCTGGCAATCTACCGGTGTTTATGTTCACAACACACGAAGACACAACTTCTGACGAAGTTTACTTACTTTCGCACTTTCTTCGTGAAAATAAAACTTGTAACCCTTCTCAATCATCAGGATCGTCCCAGGATGGTCTTTGATGAATGCCAAAACCTGCACTCATAGTGTGAGCAAGAGAACTGAGAGCATGCAACATACTCTACCTGAACCTCATATGGAGTATAAGTCTCGCCGCTAGGACCGATCTCCGCTGCTTTCGTCTTTCCAACCATGGGCTTAGCACGCGATTTTCGGCTTCCCTTGGTGGTTTTGCGAGAGAACATCGCCCGGAGTTCACTGAATGCAGGGTCTGAATCGCTCCCATCCTGAGAACTGGTATCATCCACACTCGAATTATCTCCTTCGTCAGTACGCCCCGATGATTGTCGACCCGTTCCAAGCAGGATACGTTCCAAATCTACTCTTGAGCATGTTTTGTCTTCCTGTACGCCAGTTGTGCCAACATGCTCATCTGTGGAGGAGGCCTCATAGCGCCACTGACTTGCGGAGGATTCTAGATGCTTTGACTTCAGCTTTTTTATCGGGGGTTGCATTTCGACGTCAGAATCATCTAAAGTGAGGTCTATGAGGGAGTCTGAGGGGGCACGCTTCTTTGTCACAGAGCGCTGGCTGAAAAATGAAGATATCTGGGGTTGGTTTGGTCTATTGGTAGACTGCATTTCCCGCATCCTTTGTGCGTTAGTCGGGGCCCGACGTCACGGTAGTGAAAGCAGATTTTCGATGGGTCAAGTTCAATTGAGGGCGCGTGACGTCACGTGTTTGTGATTGACTGCAGCTTTATTATTCTTTTTTTGTCGACTGCATCGTCTATGTACTTCCTCAGGTTACTTCCGCGTTCAACTACTCGTGTAAGCTTCTCGAACATAGGCTCGTGCTCTAGGGCATTTGCTACTACTTCGTCAACACCTGATGGGACTGTGGTGTCGGAGACAAACCGTGAGTATTGCTTACAGACTGCTGCAACCTCAATTCATGACTTCCTTTAGGTGCTGAGGCTACCCTGAAGCGTTTCTGGGAGACGGTAGGAATTTCCAAGAGAGGTGATGGGTTTACCGTGACGCTTGATACGCGAGCATTAAAAACGCCGTCTGGTAATACTATGCTGCTACCCAGGGACAAGCGGTTAGTTGCAACACTTATTGCAAATGAATGGGAAAATCAGGAAATTTTACTGAAACCCCATGCTCTGCCAATGGTATGAATGCTCAACGACGATCTCGCTCCTACCATTGACTAGCACAGACTTCTATTGCTTCGCGGGCCATAGACGCCTTCCATGATGAAAAAACGCGTTCAGATGTGCGAGAAGCTCTTCTTAATTACTTGGACACTGATACAATCTGGTGTGTATTTACCCCATACGACTGGTTCATCTAATCCATAACCCTGTAGTTTTCATCATGACGACCCACCTCCATTGGTAGAGCTCCAACATAAGCACTGGGATCCCTTGCTTGAATGGGCGAGGTCTACGTTTGACGTCGATGTACAAGTGTTTACCTCGGTTTTGCTTCATTCACAATCGGCAGAAACGAGAACTAAATTCAATGACGTTCTGACCGAGATGGATCCCTGGGAGTTGGCTGGTGAGTACCCAGTAGTTCTCGTTGAAGTTATGGAGACCATAATGCCCATTCTAGCCATGGAACGTGTGACATATGTGACAAAGTCATTCTTGATCGCGCTTGCGCTTGTGAAGAGACATCTGACCGTCGAAGAAGCAGCTATTGCTGCACAAGTCGAAGTCTCGAGTCAGATTCAAAGGTGGGGGGAAGTAGAAGACTGTGAGTTTATGATCGCTATCCCTATTTTCAGGGTGGCATTCCTCCTCCCCTTCACGTGCTCGAACTGGTACTGATTATAAATTATATTACAGCTCACGATGTCGACTTCCATGATGTTCGCAGACAGTTAGGCAGTGCTGCATGTCTGCTTGCGGATATGGTTTAGATAGTAGAGATAAATGTTCACCTTCTATCCCATTGATCATTTTTCCAGGTATATCCATAACCTTCACATCGGGATCAAACTCCGTACTTTTCGTGCGGAAAATCCTTCTGTCAATTTAATGACCACTGCCTCAGCCATTTTCCTTGTTCCGTGACATGTCTTGACTTCTCATTGCACTTTCTCGAAATATCGATCTCTCCCCGCGAGAACATCTTTGGCATGCCGAATTGTGCCGCCTATAATCGCCCAACTGTAGGCAATTCACGCGTGCATTCGAGCGCTGGATATTCTCACTGCTAGGAGAGACATCCAGATAGATGGTGATGGGTTCCGTGTTGTGTGAAACTTTGATGCTTATCCGCCGATATCGCTTAACATTCAAAGAATCATTCTACTGCGTGTGGGCGAAATATTTATCGACTGTCTGTATGAAAAGCATGGCGTTTAGAGAACCGACATTCGTCCCCAAGCACCTTGCCTCAGCGTCAGCACTGCCGATGGCAATGATATGAACAATGACGAAGTCAGGCATGTTTTCTCAGCAAACATTCTACTGATAGTATGAATCAAGGGCCCTCACGCTCAGCATATCAATACACACCCTTGGGCTATTAAGATTCAGGCATTCACAATGTTAGAGGTAATCAACCCCTTGGCGCTCTGATTTCTTTTATTTAATGCTGGGAGAAGTTAATTTTACAGTGAGACTAAGGCACCCAGATTTGCTATCACGACCAGAGACACTCGATCAAAGTTTATTGGATGAAGATCATGATCTAATCGGGACGAGATCAATGTCCCCGACAACCACGACCGCTGAGCACGAAGGTTGTATGGTAGCGTGATTATGTAGCAAGATAAGGTAAGTCTTCCTTATGATGCCTTCCGTCGGGATTCGCGGTGAGATTTAGATACCGTTCCGCGCTTCGCAGTCGAGACTGTTTCCCCGTATGAGATTTCACGATGGCCAAATGTTAAACATAGTTACAGCTGGCTAAGAGAATGATAACGAAAGTCCTTGATCCGTGCGTCTCCATTATTGACGAATAATAATATCTGGGATGAATATCCTTATTGCCTCCTCGGCCTTTCCCATCACTATACAATACTTATCAAGCACAGGCCATTACTCCAATGGAGCCTAGTGTAGATCATTGTCTTACAGATAACTGTCAGCAACTTAGTTCTGATGAAATATTGATTTGGCTAAGTGTGCCCGGGATGCAATTGAGTCAGCGAAGACTCTTCCGAGCTCGACAAACCTGGCGACCCAGTCCACTGGAATACTCCAACTAGCACAATTAAACGGGACCGAAATCTACTCGAGTCGAAGTTTGGTCGAAGTTGCCCGAGTATGGGGTTTGTCGGAGTTCTAAAGTAGCATGTTTCCTAAAGCTCATGACAGTGCATACACCCCGTGCTATTGCGAGGAAAACATATACCTCCTTGTGCATCGGTTTTTGGAACAATCTGAGACCAGGGATATATGGGATATTTCTGTTGTTTTCATATCGAATGTGACCAAAACGGTGATTGCGTTCAGTCGACGATCTTGTGTACTTGAAACGAAACTAACGACCTGCGGCGCATAGGTTGCTCTGTGGAGTCAACTAAAGGCATCTGCTCCAAGCGCGGCAGTCATTTGGGACTATCATGTCGTCTTGGTTCTGCGCAGCCTATCAGGGTCTCAGCACCGGTTGCCCAATACCTCGCCGAGCATCGAAGAGGAAACTTGGATCTATGATTTCGATTCTATCTTAGAGATGCCTAGTTGTTGGGAAGGTATGCAAACATATATCAGTTGGCGTCATATACCATTCAATTCCGGATCTTGTAAAGAGTATGTTAAGAAGACCTTCCCACCAGATTCCGACATCCCGCCTCAATATCGAAGGTAAGCTTGAGTTTTTTTTGCCCCTATTTTGCTTGATATCAAGTCTCTATTTTTATTAGTCGTTTCAGGGTCGTATCAGGAGAACAGTATTTGCGTCATTTTTCATCAGATAGATCTCACATGGTGGGGAATAAAATAAAATTCTCGCGTTCTGTGGGATCCATTCTAACGATGGCTCCGAGCCTTAGTTATCCTCCACCGGCGAATATATTTCTCCACCGCCTCCTTATCCTATCATTTGTGGACCCCTGGCTGCTTCCAAAGGATTCACCAACAACCTAATGTCACATTTTGTTTCAATGGAATTGACATCTGAAGGATATGGGACAGTAATGGATCGAGAGGCGTTCGTTAGTTGGTGCTCTAGTACTTACATACGTGACACGTGACGTGGCGCCAGCGTGACTTGGTTCTCTAGTCTTCGCCACTGCCAGTACTTTCGTTCGCTTGTTGTTCATTTTTCCATCTCTCTCTTTAGTCCAATGAATGCAGCACCATCGACTTCCACAGTAGCTAATGGCTTTTCGAGTAATGGGGCTACGCCTCCCATCGGACAGTCTGAATACTCTTTCAATGGCAGTCATGATGAGCCAACGAGTTTTGTTAATGGATTCTCTCAGTGAGTCGGCTGACTTGGCGAACGCGTAGTAATTATGAATTGACTGAACCTACACAGTCCTCCTTACCAAATGCACAACGAGGAGATTGTACACCACCTCTATCATGCGGGATTCCAGACTGGCGTACGTGCACGATTCTCTGAACAGACGAAACCTGACCATTGCATTTTTAGAATTACGCCGACACCATTCTTGTAGGCGAATTTCGCTGTCCATCAGATGGTCGTACTTAGACCGTATTTCTATGCAGCATGTGCATCAAAATACTTACCGCCTTCATGCCATCGTTCTTTCAAGGTCACCGCTGCTAGCCCATCTTATGTCCACCTCCCCTCAAACTGGTGCTCAGCGTGTGATATATGTACAGCTAGAACACGAACCAGAGGTTAGCCAAGAAGTACGTGTATCTTTTTACTTCTCACCCCGTTCATTTCCGGCGACCGAGCGCGGGGCAGAGATCCGAAGGATATCTGTGACAAACGCCTGCCATCCCAAGTACAATAGTACTTTCTTATCGTGTACAACCACCGTGCTCGGAGGCCGTGCTGGGCGGAACTTCTCATCTAGAGACGGCAAGAACTGACACAATTATTATTACCTCTGCAGGGTTTTGCTATAGGTATGCACGATTGGGTCCTCCTCATGTCTTTACTTGTATTTATTTTCGGTGTATTTTCAGCTTTAGGATATCTATATTCGTCGGTTTCACTAAGTCTCATCCGGCCCGGCAATGCACGAGGAGTACTTGCAGCCGGTTGTCTACTCGGCGGCATGGATGACCTGTGCAGTTACGCTTATGATGCATGCAGACAGTCTATCAGTGTGGAGACAATTAATGAATGGGTCGAATTCGTCGACACAATCCCTTCATCACCGGATGGATCACTCACCCCTGAATTGTCGCAGACGTCTGTCTTTGGCCACTACGCCCAAAGACTACGAGATGATGTTTTCCAGTTCCTCGTGGTGACACTTCCCAATGCCCTGGAAGTTAATTCTTCCGAGGCCGATCCATCAAAAGGCCACACAGGCCGTGACACCCTGTTGCATATATTTTCCCTTGTACCCTTCGACATGTTCAAATCGGCAGTCGAATCACGCGCCTTTGAAATTGGTAAATTCTGCTATCGGTGATCAACTATTAAACCGAATATTTATCTTGGTATTTACAGGATCTGATCAAGCTCGCTTTAAGTTTGCAAAGGATGCTATAGAGATGAGGAAGAAGGAGATCGTACGAGGACAGGGAGCAGAAGAAACGGTTGTTTTAGCGTTCGGCGGAGGTCATCCTGGTGGAAGTGCTGTTCACGTCACTCGAAAGATGCGAAAGCGCACCCTATGGAAGGTTAATTCATGAAACCCGATTTCGTACTGAACATTTAGGGTGCCATACGTATTACGTGACTTTTACTCCTTGTTGCCTATTCTTTGCCACGGCTCTTGCAGCCCTACGTTGTAGTGAAAACCAATCAAGCTGATGCGATTTTGAAGGAGCTGTCGATCGTATATACACTTGAAAGGCAACTGTAGTTAATATTAGCCTTTTAGCTGTGCGGGAAAATTACCTTTACAGGCAAAGGTGGAACATTGAGTGATTTTGGTGTACGGGCTCGTTGCACGACTCATTGATGCAGACCCATCCTGGCATAGCGACGTTGTCGAGTCTAGTGACAGAAATACTGCCCCACCGTCACTTCCCCCCACAACCCCTTTGATGAGTTAGATCCAAGTACATCACCGGCGTTCTACGTGAATGTCAGCACTGATATCTACACAGATCTACGCACGGGTTGCTCAGTGCCTCAGACCTGAGATCCCGGCTCATTCCGTTTACTGCTTGTCCGATATAGTAAAAAGCGATCGTAGCAAAGCAGAACGCTGTTTGACATCCGAAGGACCGAATTGACAACCTCAGTCCTGAAGTTCGGTGACGCTGACCGGGACCTTTTCGCGGTCTTTAGATGCAATGATGTATCTGTGCATAACGCGTGTCTTCTCCTTCCTCCTCGAAGCGCGTTGAGATCAAAATAGTATTCAATTTGCGTGACTTGGTAGAATTGCGTCAGCCTCAGGCTAACTCGACACGCCCCGGGGGTATATAATCTGCAATTCATGATCATGAAAAAAATCATTCTGCATCACAATGGCTTCCCCCCCTTTCGAGATTTACTTCACTGGAAGAGATGATCCTCGCGACTGCATCATTATCGGCGAGGACATGCAGCCAGTATTTTTTGAGTTCGAGACACAATGCTTGTCACCGTCCACGGTGCGCACCACGGTCAGTGTTGTCTGTCAAACTTGAGGGTCGCCCCCAACAAGCCTTCACCTAACTCGCTAACTTGCGCCTCAGATATCTAGCAATAGGAATCCCGTCGCAGCGTTCGACTGGGGGGCAAACGGGGCGTCCCTCGGTGTTGCAACTATTGGTAACCGTGAAATTCCAATGGCGCAGCTCGTCCAACCGGGAAGTCCAGGGTATGTTGGCATCAGTGCCAATGATGGGTCCGACTAATAAGTCGTTTTTTTCAGCGCTCGCAGGTTCACCTCCGCGGATGGTAACCTATATGAGTGGCGGAGGTGTCACAGTGATCCCAGGTCTTACGAGGCAAGTTCGCGACAACATTTCAAATATCATCGATCAGCTGACTCTACGTAAAGCTTTTTGCCGCACCTAATATGAAAATTGCATTTTTCCGGTGGTTTTCCCAACAGACTCCAATTGGTCCCTCGCATGGAACACTGGAGTATAGCTTCAGTCACGACCTTTTATTACTCGAAGCTTTGCTTGCTCTGAACCTTAATAGGTGGCTAGATTGGACTGCATGAGGGATGCCGGTGATTGGTCGGAAGGATAAGGAGTGTGCATGAATTTATTACTGCCTGGTGTATGATGTGGTACCTAATTTGTAACAACAAATCTCAACGCAAACAAGATGAAGCCGATAAGAGTAGATCAATATCGCATAGATTATTAACTCCAGCTGTCAAGGATTTCTCATCGATCCCAACATGTGTTCCAGTTTTTCTTCAATAGTCCACTGCACGTCGGCGTCAGAGTGGAATGATGAAGGGGTGGAGCGGTCAGGGGGTAGGTTACCAAAATTGAATGAACCAGCGTCCATCCCCTGGGAAAGTGACTCAATCAAACGGCCAATATGAGCGGAGGAGCTTAAGATTAGATAATCAGTACCGAAAACGCCCATGTGCAGTGTGCTGAACTAACCTATAAAAAACCTGCTCGGCATCAGCGATAGGTGACATTTGATAATACAAGAACCCTCACCTTAGTGTCAGGTCGGGTCCTGTTCTGAGACGGCTTTTTACGGGAAAGGAATGACGAATTGCTGCTCTTTGATGCTGATCTACCGTGTTCCTTGACGAACACTTGCAAGCCTTCAGGGTTCTCGCGCAAAGAATATTCGGATGTAAGGCTTGTTCTGCTGGCGTAAGCAGATTCAAGATCGTCGTCACGCAAACCATTCACTATTGACCTAAAGAAACGTCAGCTATCAAGTGGGTGAACATGATCATCCACATACCAGATTGTTTCGCCATTTGCCATCTCGACAACTTCCAGGGCAGCGCCTTCTGGATAGCCTTCTGCTTCATGAGAGCTTCCGATGTCCACAGCGTCTTCAGCGGGGGTATTTGCATGTTTGCTCTCACCAGTGTACATGTCGTATCTGATGGAAAAAATTAGATACGGAAAATCAGGTAAAATAATTACCCACAGAGATTCGTACGGAGAGCCTGTCTTCTCGCCAGTTGCCCCTGACATTACAGGATGTAAAAGAGCCTCAGCCTGTGCAGCCATTGACGTGGGTAGCGAAGGTAGAGGAGGCCGATCAGTTGAAAATCGCTTTCCTCCAGTGGACTTTGGCGGCGGCGGAGTAGGTGCTCGGTCATGTACTGAGCGACCCGAGTGCACAGACATAGAGCTACCCGATCGACCATGACGCTTACCTGAAGGCTTTCGCGTCACCTGGTTCGGATCGGGTGTAGATGTACGAAAGTCCGAGGGAAAGATGAGCGTTCTCCTGACAATAGCTGGATTCTCAGGGATGCCTTGACGATTATGACTTGATTCCCCTGTTTTGTGAATAGAGAGTTTTCTCACAGTCCTTTCGTCTCCTCCGCTGATGGCGCCATCATCGTGGAGGTGTGATTCTGCTGGAAGAGGTGATCGGGATCGCGCAGCTGAAGGAACATCTCGTGCTACATAGGAACCTGCCACAGCGTTTGACGTATTCTTTGATAGAGAATGGGCCATAGCTCGCGATGAAACTGAGGCGGACCGTGCTAATAAGGCTTTCAATTCCGCCTGATTAACACCCAGGTTAGCACCTGCCTCAAGCAATTGTTTGACCGCAGTCTCGTTATCCGCCATTGCTGACGGTGAATCAATGCTTGGCTGACCACCGCCTAATGTGTGCATGAAGGTGGTAGTCGAGACAGGCGCTGATGCAGGTGTGACGGCATTCGTGGGAGAGGCACCTAGGCCTTGGCCATGGTGCGACGATGTCGTCGGCGAAGAAGTGGTTGGAGAACCTCGCAAAAACCCATTGCCGTTTTCAGTTTGAGTATCTGGCGCACGGGGCTTTCTGAAACGAGACATGAAACCTCTCAGGCCAGGTGTAGCTGAAGCCGGAGGACTTGACAACGACTTGGACTTGGTCAAATCGGTCGAGCTTCCGTAAGCAAAACCCTTAGTAAGAGGCAATGTCGGTCTGCGATTCAGAGAAGCCGAAGATACAGCATTGGGCTGGACGTCCAGAGGGAAGGGAGTGACCTCTTCACCACTCGGGACGTGCTGCTTGACTCTCAGAGTATTACGGAAACGCCTCATTCTCTGGGTAATGTTCAAAGATGACTGTGGAGCGATAGGAGTAGGAGACTTCTGCCGCTGAACCTGGTGGAGTGGAATGGTTTCTACACTGGTAGGTCCTGACACTAAATGAGGAGCGGATATTTGGCTCAGGTTGATTTTCTTCCGGGTCACAGAAATACTCGAGGCATTGGCGTCGGTAAATTTCTGACCAGAAGAAGTCTTCATCAAGGCAGCGGTAGCAGCTTCTGCTTTACGCCGAACTTCGTTCACAAGTTCGGCCTGATCCATTAGCGGTCGAGGGCTTCTCATTGAAGCGGAGCGAGATGGGAGGGTGTATGACGACGCATTGGACGACGGCTGAACACCACCTTGCGTAGGCGGCGTGACCGGTTCGACCGGTTCGGGGGTTGTTACCGATGGTACCTGGATCTGCGATGGCTTATTGGACTGCGAGATGTTTTCTATTGGCGGACTGGTGTCCTGTGGCAAAGCCACAGCTGCCTGCTCGTCTCCAAAGCCAAGGGCGCGTGCTAAATCCCTATTGCGACGCGTCGTGGTAGGGGATGCCTTGACTTCAGGGGGATCCTCCACTTGCACCTTGATATCCGTCACGACGCTGACCGCGGGTGTGCGAGGAATGCTCCCAACGACAGAGTCTAGCAATGCATGCGCTTTGGCAGCTTGGTCAGGTGCTGGCGAACGCCGTCCGGTGGTGGACACCTGGGCAGGAGCAGGCTGGTTCGGCGGCGGGCTTGCAACCTGTGACCATGTGACCATGAGTATGGGTAGCTGAAAGAATAGTGTTAGGAAAGGATACGAACCCGGTTATCACGGCCGTTCACAGAGTAGTTGGACTGCGAGGTCGATGGTCGCCGTCTCCGCAGCGAGTTAGCCCGCTCTCGAGGCTCCGTATTGCTTTCCTTTGCACGCACAGCGCTCACCAACTTGTCTTGGATGACCACGAAATCAGATTTGGTCAGACCTGTGTACCGTCGTATAATGTCCTCAAAATCATCGGAGTCATCATCCTGCAAGCTACCCGGCGTAGCAGGGCTCAATTTGTCCAGGTCATGCCACTTAGGCTGTTGTTCGACACTGCTAAATAACTCGAGAGTTATATCTTTCTTATGCCCAGCGGACCATGAGTGATAGCTGGATCCGGTAGATTCCAGTGAAGACCGAGATGAGTTGGCCAATGCCGAAAAGGCAGCAGGCTGAGAAAGCCCAAGAGAGAAATGTGAAGATGACTTAGAATGATGTTTTGGAGAACGGACGGAAACATGGTTGGAAAAATCCGGGGAGTCATTTGAAGAAAATGCAGGAGAGGCGGCAGCAGACCGAGACTGAGTGGGAGTAGGGGACCGCATAGTGCGGGTCGAGAGTGAGGACCCAAAGTCGAGAACACCTGAAAGACTAGATGGGGAGCGATGGTCTACCGGGGCAGGACCAGTTGAATGGTTCCACGCTCCAATATTGGCCACTTGAGTGAAACCAGAAGTTTCAGGAGGCGCAGGTAAGCGAATGGGCCTGTTTGGTGATTTAGACTTATCCCCGTTAGGTTGGAAGTCGCTATCCGTGCTTAGACTACCGCTTCTACTATGGCTAGAAGCACTACCCCGCCTGCTGTGAGTGCGGTTGGTGCTAGAGGGTGTACTAGAGGGTGAGTTGACATTCCAAGTGATATTCGATGGAGTACCCGGGCGAGAAGACACCAGCATGGGTCGGAAGGCTGAGCCTGTCAATGGAGATGCGGGCCTCCTCCTGAAGATAGAAGTTACAGAAGCTTCCTGATCAGTGCTACTCGCGCTCTCGCGTTGACTGTCTGAGGAGTATTGACCACCAGCACTACGCGACAAAAATGAACTCGCAGGAGGGGCCACAGACGGCGAGATGGGTCGTGGAGTGCTTCGAGATGCGTCAGAACCCCGGCGAAGCAAACCTGACGTAAAGGTTGTGGTGATGAGTGATGCTCCGTTTGCATTTGGGAGCGTGGGTGACATCGCACGGGGAGTTGCGGAATGCGCACGAGCGTCATCAGAGTCAAATGATGGATCGCGAGGCGTCATAGGACGGGGCATGCCAGGGATGTAACCAGGGAGGCGAGGAGTGGGAGAGACGGTACCCGCACGGCCATATGGGGTTGGAGATATATGTTGCATCTCGGGGTCGACGTTCATCTGTTTATCGGATAATATTGCAGTTCCCGCTTCATAGTCAATCGGGGATTGAGGATTACGAATCTGATATCATGGTTAGGCTATGTAATGCATGAAAAAGCCTATTTCCCCACTGAAGTTCCTGACTCTGAATCACTGGTGGGAGATGCGGCGTTCGATTGTTCACCCGACCGCGGAGCAGGGTGCGCTGTTCTGGGCATTAATATCTCATCCTCAGCCTCTTCTTCAAACTCCCGTATGACACTCTCCAGAGCAGCTTCGGCGCGCTGAACGCTAGAAGAATTGCTACTGGACGGATGCGAGCTACCTTTGATGTGATCCCCAAGCGGCTGCGGAGAGAAATCTTCGGTAGAGGATATTAGCGATGCGGAGCGAGCCAACGGAGTCTTTTCGTTGGGGCTAGAGGGTACAGAAGATACGAGATGACCGTCTTCGGGCGTTACAGGTCTCAAATTTTCGGAGAAATTTGATGAGGGTTTCTCCCTGAGGCTATGATCGGAGTCTGATGGTGTTATGGAGGCTGCGCCACGGCTGCTACCGCTTCTTTGTGACACAGTGCGGAGATAGCTGTACTCGCGAAACCGACCAGACGCGAAGAGATTGTTACTATATCTCTTTGTTGAACGCGAGCTCGGGGAGGGCGAAGAAGTAATGGATGAAGCAGGGTATGTAGTTGAGGCGGTCGCGGTGGATATATGAGAGGTGCGCTCATGCGTGTAGTCGGATTCCATTCCTAGGTCGGGTGCATCAGCACTGACTGAGCCGTCATCAACTTTACGGCTCGGAGTGGTACTGGAGGCAGCATTTTTGACACGTATCCGCCCTAGCGTCCCAAGCACCATGTCCTCTTCCTCCTCTGTTATCTGAATTGGCACGCCACGGGATCTCTGTTCGGCAAACCTGGACCTGATATCCTCTAGTGTAAGAGGATCACCGGAGGGGGACTGGAGAAGCGTGAAGCGGCGAGTAAGTCTGGGTACCTGCGTTGTGAGAGAGCTTTAGATTAAAAGAACAGACTATGACGCACTCTGGTAGTATGAGAGACGTCCGAAAGTCAGTAGCTAGCGGGAGTTCTGGCAAATGTTTGAGCTCAGATGTTGGTGGTGTGAACCGGTCGTCGTCAGATGGGTTGTGCCTGCTAGCGTCGGACTTTTTGCTAACGTACAGGGCAAGGTCGGGTTAAAGCGAAGAAGTTGCAAACACAACGGAATGACGTGACGAAATAATACTCAAATGAGACTTGTAATTGCAAGGGTATAGAACAGGGCGGCAGCAGCTCACCGAAAACGATGCATTTGTGCTGGCAGGAATCCTCGTTCAGTACACGAGGCCGGGATGATGCTTGGATTATATTGGATCTCGAGGTTTTTCTGGGAAATGAGCGAACAACGTGGTGTACACGAGTTTGAGTTGTTTACGGAACGATCAGACCAAGCGGCTATCTTCCCTGCTTGGATAGACAAAAAGGCCGAATCCAAAACCAGAACACAAGCAAGATAACAGCGGTCAGTGAAACAGTGAAAGAGAAGTGAATGAAGGATTTGTCGGCCTTTTGCTCATCGTCTTCAGTGACCACAGCGTCTAAGGAAAGTCCGTATTTATTCAAAAGTCACATCAAGTTCAGGCTGTGAATACTCCCGCCGCCTCGGAAGCACTTAAGTTGATCATATCATATCATTTGAGCCATTACATTTCATGACCCATGGGGAATCCATGTCAAGCATTTCTGAGACACTCTAGGCCTCCAGAGATCATATCAAGTCTTATGAATTGAACATTCTCCAACTTCCAGTACAATAGATAATACACACGTGGGCTTCAGTTCAATGCGGCCCGCAACATACCGAAATTTATTTAGATTGGCACACCCCTCTTTATCTTCTGCCCCGACACCATAGGAGGTGGAGAGAACTCATAACGTAGGCCGCTCTGCTACCAACTGAGCCTACATTGCGTACCTGCACAATCAATCAGTAAATTGCATGCAAGTTCTTTAGACGCCACTGACCTCTTCGTGTACTCCCTTGCAGTAGCTAAGAACTTTGCTTTATCGGTCTTCAACAACTAGAGATGGGACGCCGGTCAGGGGTTTACGCTCACGGTCATGGCCAAAACATCTCACTGCAGCGATCTCGGGCTCAAAGGGGTCCTCTGGGCTAGGGTTGTTCACTTTCTCTTGAATTACCGCTAGCACTGCAAAATAAATCATGTGCTTGTCAGCCCGCATCAGTAATCTCGAGGTTAGCCCCACCTGTTGATAGCGTCACTGACGGCTTCCACTTAAAGATGTGGCAAGGACAAATATCAATGATTGCACACCAATGGATCCATGCGGATCGGAACGGCAGGCTCACCTCATCTCGAAGAATTGGAACGCAGATATGGCCCTCCTCGTTAATGCCGGGATGGTAGATCTTAGTCTGGAACGTGACCTAAAGATGCCGCGGGTGAGTTCCTACGTAAATGACGAGAACGAAGCAACGGGGACGAAGTCGAGATCCAGAGATTGAAGCGAGGAAATGATAGGCATGATGGAACGTTTCGGGGTTCGATGTAATGGAACATCTTATCTTCTGCCGCGGGAGGGAAGAGAGACGGGCTGTAACTCACGCTCGGCGCCTTGAAGGGAAAGTTTATCGGGAGCTCGATCTTGAAGTGAAATGTTCCGTTCTTATATGGGCTGTCTGACTTTCGGAGGAGCGCAGGGGTGTAAATGAAAAGTAGAGAACGCCACTAGTAACACTTACTGAACCCTTTACTGAACATTTCCAAACGAGCAAGTTATCCTCTTCTGTTTCGACTGTTATTCCCTAGAGACCGGTAGTCTGATACTGCATCATTATGTGATATAACGTGTAACATACATCAAGGGGCTTGGTTGTGATGTCTTGAAGTTCCTATACATGATCCAGGGGGCGAGGGTCAAGTTCAGGGGATCCTCGGAAAGAGAGAAGTGCACCTTTTGAACTCGCCTGCAGATGATTAAAAATCGTGAATTGATCTATTCCTCGGGACTTCATACCTAAGTGCTGTCATCTTGACTTGGTAGTCCGAGTAGGTATGTAGATGAGAGTTTGACCGAAACGGAAATGTGACGCGACTCGGACGGCTGAAGCGCCCTTCGGAAGTCACAACCAGTACTCAGTGGACCGTCGAGCAATATGGTCGCCGTCGCAGCAGATTCAAGCGTCTCAGATGGACCAAGCGTCTCAAGGCCATCTACACCTTCCTTAGTTCCCTCAAAAAAACGCAAGGTAGCCTCTAATCATCCTGGACCTGAACCATCCCCCGCACCCAACGACCCAAACAATCCAAGCACGGTAGCTAATGTAGCCTTACCCACTCGAAACGACTTTTTCTCTCGTCCTCGCCTTACAATATCCCGATGCCCCACCTTCCCAGATACTTCTGTTATGTATCATACCACAGAACAGCTCGCTATGAACCGCATAGGGTTCAGGTACATCCCGGCAGGCGTTTCACCCCCTGGATCTGCCCTCCCATGTCGAACAATCGAAAGTCTGCCTACAAGCTACAGAGTTAGCTGGGAGGACCGCAGCTCATTCGTCAAGGTTACACCCGATGGTCTGGGGCTAATGGGTGAACGAGGTTTTAGAAGTGCACGGTGTAATGCACCTGTGCGTGAGGGCAAGTGGTATATGGAGGTGCGCATCGAGGATGGCGGAGGAGATCGCCCGACTCATGCCCCAGACACCAATATGCGCCAAGGAAGTCATGTCCGACTTGGCTGGGCCCGACGAGAGGCACCTTTGAATGGCCCGGTTGGCTTGGATGCATATTCGTATGGATATCGTGACAGTAACGGTGATAAGCTCTATCTAGCGCGCCCCCGCCCATATGGTTGTTCCTTCCGCAGTGGGGATGTCATTGGCATGTACATATCCCTTCCATCTCGACGCAAACCCGATCCCGATGACACTCACGACCCTGCACATATCCAACGCGAACGCATTGCTATCGAGTTCAAAGGGCAAGAATATTTCGAAAGTCTCGAGTACGCTCAGAGCAAAGAAATGACTGCTCTTATGGACTTCTCCAATAAATCAATCAATACGGCATCACTCCCATCCGCCTCTTCCAACAAGAAGGCTGCATCGACAAAGAACCTCCCAGAACGAGGTGCACGCCCCAGGCAGGTGCCAGAAGCTCCCGTTCTCCGTCCACTACCAACCTTGCCAGACTCTTACATCGCGTTCTTCGTTAATGGCGAGTGTCAAGGTATTGCGTTTGAAGACCTGTTGGATTACTTGCCCTTGCGTACAACGCCTGCATCAAGGAAGAAGGAGAAAGATAAGAAGCGAGCACGTGAAGGGGCTCCTCGGGAACACAAAGAAAATCCATTCGATGACGGAACCCTGGGCTATTACCCATTCATCTCCTTGTTCAACTATGCCCGTGTGCGCTTAAACACTGGCCCAAATTTTGATTTTCCGCCTCCCCCTGACATAGACTGTGTACTCAAAGGTATCGATCATACTGCAACTCAAGATCAGACTTGGCGTCCGATTTGCGAGCGTTATCCGGAGTATATGAAGGAGCAGTGGGATCTAGACGATCAGGAAGAAGATCAAGCCAAATTGGAAGCGGGCAAAAACGCAGTGCTCGAGAAAGTCGAGGCGCAAAAGAAGGCGCAAAGGGAAAAAAGCAGGAAGCAGAATGAAGCTCGGAAGAAGGCGAAGAAAAATGCGGAGCTACGAGCGTCTTCTATTGCAAGTGCCCAAGTCTCTGCAGCAGAACTTGCAGTTCCCGTCGATGATCATATCGGGTCGTCTGACTTCATCGCGCCGACATTGCAAGTGACAGAGCATGGAGTGGACCAGTCACATTCCCCTGCACCATCGAGTGTTGATTTCAATCACGTTCAAGAAGCAGAGAGCGGGTACAATTCCGAGGCCGTCGAGGGAGATGGAGAGGAAGAGCAACACGATGGGTTTGCGCCAGACGTCGATCATCATGACGACGATGACGACGACGACGACGACGACGACGAAGCGTTTAGGGAAGCGGCAAGTCCTTACCGCAAATTACGGACACAAAATAATAGTTCATCTGTCATGGATATTGACCTGGAAGATCTTTTGTAGTATGTACGATAAATACATCCAGGAGAAGCACCATGGAAAAAATAAAATTCTGTGAAGATATGCTTTAGGAAACATCGTACATGAAAGTTCGAAGACACAGGAAACGGTTCGAGTAAGAATAAGATACTCGGCGATGCAGTGGAAGTAAAAGAGTACAGGGAAACAGCCAATCAAAACGCGAGTTCATTTCTGGCCCAAAACCGAGTATTATTGAATCCAATTTGGGGGAGGTGTTCGGGCTGGATATCTGGGACACCGGAATGAGAAAGTTTCCAGTAAACGGAACAGAGACTATGCTCACCCAGTACTGACACCAAACCCCTTCTCCCTCTCGACACGAATGTCGAATTCCAACTCGTGTGACTGAGGATCGTATGAGACCGCACACCAATTCCGCCGCCCCATTATATATTTGTTTTTGATGCGATTAGTCCCATCTGGATCTTTGGAAAAAATAGGAAGCTGCAGGAAATAATGCATGAAATCGCTGCAAAATCATCCTCAGGATTCCAGACACACCATAACTTCTTCAGTCTCTACATGATGCAGCGTCCTATGAGTTTTGGTCGCCAGAGTAGATACCATTGCGATCACCCCATTCGGTGGCCTTCAAGTAGCTTAAAATGATTCATCTCCCACAGTAGATGACAATACCACTTACGGTGTGTTGACGATTGCACCTGAACTAGTGTCAATCTGAGCTTAAGAGGGATTAAAAAAAACATACTTGTCACCACGTTGATCATGTACTTAACATCAGCATCAGGCGGAACATCAATCGTCCGGTTGTTCTTTCCTCCACTGCCGCGGACCAGCGTTTTAAAAACTCCTACAGCTGCGCAGTGCACATCACCAGAAAGGAACGAAATACGCAAACGTTTCATCTTCGCAATTCCTTGCATCTGTTGAATAAACCAGTTACGCTCTTTCTGCAAGATACGACTTTGTAAATTAGAGTCACGCGAGACATGGTTCCCTAACCTTGTGTGCCTTCGCAGTCCAGTGGTCATTCTACCCAGCCGTTCAGGTACAGACTCGACCCCAAATCGTTAGAGGCAAAACACACCAGATCATCCAGTAGCTCGGCGTCTGCGTTGAACTTGTTCACAAAACTACTGAACCCCGCGGTTCCACTGCGCCCGAGAGCAGTCAAGGGATTCAGCTTGGAGTCTAGCGCAGATTCAAGGAAAACCATCCGTGGATATGCAATGGGGATGCCTGTGTGATCTTTATAAACAAAACTGAAACTGTAATTTCATCAAACACCGCACCAATTTGCACAACAAGATGTTTTACGTCCGGCGGCAGCTCGAAAATTCGTTGAAAAACCTTGTTGTACTCAAACTCGCTGCAGACTTGATCCTTTCTTCTCTCCCCGCTTACAACGCATTCTGTGTTAGCATATCACAAACCGTGGAGTGGAGTGACTGCATACCGACAATCCAGCATGAGAATCCGTACTTGGGGCCCCATGTAGGACAAAAACGAATGTGATGGCAAGCCAATATAGCGACCTTGACCCCCCAAAACGAGGGATTTAAATATGTGCTTCCTGTCGTCCAATCCGTCGAGATGAGCTAGGGATATGAGATGAGCATATGTGGAATTCATTTCCATCCACAACGTACGATGGATGAAACATTGAAAAAGTAAAAAGAAGAAGTAACCACGTGCTCCAATCCTAAAGGTGGCATGAGCAAAAGAGTTCCGACTGATGAAAGCTACCCACTGCTTGAACACAGGAGATTGTTGCAGCTCTTCAGGATCTGCAGGACAACAGTATCGTGACTAAAGATAAATCTATGAGGAAAGTCACGTACAGCTCCCAAATCCATCGATCTTATGACATGCAAGGTTAGTCAATATCAACGGGATGAAACGCAATCGCACGCACCAAATCTGTAAATGTGCATTCTTGCTCAACAGGTCATCTTTTCGTACTGCAGTAGCTTACCGTGGTCATCTGCAGATGCCACAAATGAGTGTCTTGTGGAACACATGCAATCCGCATATCTTACCACACATATTCAACATAGGACTACGGAAACAGGCGCTGTGAGTAACAATGGGCAAATTTAAAATCATCTGGGCAACATACATCGAACTATTAGCCCTTGCAAATGCGCCCCTTCGGAAGGAGTTGCAGTAGTGATTGAAGAAAAACCGATCGATGCATGATACAATTTCGGGAGTCAAAGGAAAGGTTTTCTTCATAGATGGCTTTGTCAGGAGCCATTTCTGCATCTCGGGTTCTCGAGTCAACCTAGCAAAGAAGCGTGATTATCTAGGGTGACGCAAATGCACAGACACATACGAATCACAGTATAACTGATCACCTCCTCCCACAAGGACATGAAATGGCTGTTCAACATGTTTGTGCATGAGATCAACCCACATAGGGTCATACCCACTCTGAAACCCTGGCCCTTTGAAGTCGTCCTGATTCACACCAGCGCTGAAACCATTACACTAAGTAGAAGTGGGCAAAATATACAACAAACAGGTTTCGTCGACCTTACCGAATGAGCCGCCCAACGCATGTTCTGATGACGAGCAGGTACGAAGAAGGACAATTGCATGCCACCATTGATACTATACTTGATGCAGATTTCATTGTCACCTAGTTGTATCTGGATGGGGAAGCGCCAAAACGTAAAGGTGCTGTGCATATGCCCGTGTTAAAGATATCTTAATATTATATGAACCTATTGCACTCACCCTCCACTTCCAGCGTAAACATAAATCTCCTGACCAGTTACATGCTGGGTCTGGTCATCCCTCATGTTGACTTTTTCCTTGTAGTCACCGAAGGAAACCTTGTTCCGATCAGAGAGTTGCGCCGACGGTCCTGCCATTGCAGTGGCATGAGGATCTGCAGGGTGCGGTCCAAGGTCATAAAAGGAATTAGAATCCTGTGATTTTAAAGAAGGTCGGACATTCTCCTCGGGGTCCCACTGGTAGGTTAAGACTGGAAATGGCTCGTAGGAAGAACCTGAATCTGCGGCTACGAACATTATAGTTGAAATGCCTAAACTACCACAAATGAACACTTACTAACGACAAGAGCTGCACCTCGCCAAAGCTCATTTTGGTCAACCGTATCGTAACGCAAAAGGGGCCCGACCATAAATTGGAGGTGAGGTTCCATCCTGGCAAGCTTCTGTGCTCTAGAGCGGTCCACTGCAGGCATTTGAGCCAAGTGAACGCTGGGTTTACTAGACACTGACGGCTCCATAGGATGACTAGCAGAAGCGTATGCATTATAGGCATCATTCTCGGAGAAATACGCAGGTAGATCTGTATCAGGTTTTGGAGGAACAGAAGGCGGCGTGCCAGGAGTCGGAGGTAGGGGTAGTACACGATAACCACTGGCAATTCTGCTATCTTCAGGGAGTGGGTCAATCTCTTCTACAGGCAGATGACTCGCGTTTGGCCCCCTCTGGGCATCCAAGGAGAAACGATGTTCTTCCTGTGCATTAATAGCGCCAGGAAATTACTTGCAGGGACATCTGAGATATGAAGTATTACTCGCCTTATAGGCTCTGCGCTGAGTATGCCAGCCCGTGGTGTCCATGATATAGAAGAGTCAAGTGTAACGGTTTATGAGTGGTTTATGAGTTTTCGAAGGACGCTAACAATGTCCATTCGAAAAGCGGCAGTGCCAATTTGCCAAGCTGCTCGCGTGACGCGGGGTTGCTCGGCCCATGTACTTAAGTACCAGATAACTCAGACTTGCATTTTAGACAGCGAGCAGTGCTCAGCTGCTTAGAGCATCAAGCTGTGATGAATTCGAAATTCTCGGTTCCTGAGATTAACTGCGACTGCCCGTAACTAGATAGTGGTATAATATTCCAGGTAAGCTGACTATGTAGGAGGTTAACCAGCGTGGTCTAGAACTGTGGTGACTAATTTCCCATTTTGCACCACTGTCTTCAGCATCTCCGGCATGGCTTGTTCTTCAAAGACACCATCTTCCTCCCCTTCGACTGGTAAGCTGACGTTGATCGCGCTGCATTTTGCAGTGGTAATTTCAACACCAAGACACTGCTTCGAGAGGTAAATCTGCCCCGAGTCCGTTGAGTCAATTTGGATAGTAGGTGCCACTCCAGTAATTTGCAGGGTGAATGATGGAGACTTTGTGATAGACACTGAAGAGACCACAGATTCGACGAGCACAGAAGTCTTCGTACAATTGACTGTCATGCTTTTCAGCAACACCATTCCCAATTCAAAACCAGTAAACTGACCCAAGGTGACAGCGTTAACCTTTCCCTTAATGATCACGGTTGTGTTCTTGCAGCCAAAGAGGCTGATTACTTGGCTGATATCCGCATTGCCGACCTCCAAAGCAGACTCGTTTTCTTGATATTCCTGAACGGCCATTAGATAACTCGCATTAATTTATAACATGATGCTTACAATAACCCATTTGTTGCCCTCTAGCGCGAATTTGGCAGGCTTCTTGCTCATCAAAGCCTGAGGCTTCATTGGTTTCACAGGTTTCTTGGGGGCTATTCATATAATCAGGAAGTTTGATGTATATAACCCAAAGAAAACTCACTTGTCCCGCCATATGGAGGGACAACACTTCCGGCTCGCAGGTTAGGGTTCTTGTGGGTCATCTCGCTCTTATCAACTTTACGTAGTCCCTTTGTTACTTCTGCGCCGCGGTTCAGATCTGCGAATACTGCAGCAACTCCACCGGTAGGCGCTGCTGCAGAGGACGCTGATCCACTGGGAGGAGGTGGTGGCGGTGGTGGCGGTGGTGGCGGCGCGCCACTGACTGGTTGTGAACGGGATGCCTTGTACTCCGAGACTGGAATGCCCTGTAGCGAGTGGGTACGATGGTCTGCTACTCAATGGCAAATACTCACATGAACATTCCAAGCGAGACCAGTGGTATGGAACTCGATGATGTAGCGTTTCATCCCATCAAAAATCCCATTGAATGCCTGAACCCACTCTGCGTGCCTTGAGTCCCTGATAATTTGTGTTAGCTTAGACCGTTCCAACGGCGCATCAATCGCACTTTTCCTTGAAATCCTTGAGTACCCTGTCTGCATAGTACGCAGTAGCATCCTTGATGTCATTCACATATGGTGCCGGTTTGGAGTCCTGCGAGCGATCGTCATCTAGAAGACATTTTGCAGTCGTGAGATCATACCACATTGACCCATCCAACGCAAGCAGCTCCCTCGGCGATAACAGTAAGGTGATTGAACCAGTCCCGCTCTTTTCTCCCCGCTTCTTTAGCGCGATGCACGGCTTCAATGCATGCTTGGACTGGCATCAAAATTTCGGTGAACGCCTTTTGATCGGGCTTCCTACATGCTGCAGCCTGGAGAAGCACAGACCGCAGGGTAGTAAGTAATTTGGCAAATAGATCAACCTACGAGACCGCAGGTCTTCAGTACGAATAAAAGGAACACGTGCGGCAAAATAACCTGCTCATTTAGTGAAGGAGGCGCGATGGCTTTGTTGATCTCGAGGAAGAGTTTAAGCTTGCCCTCTATGACCATCTCATCATATGCAGTGACTGCTCGGGGCGACTCCGATTGCACTTCAATCGCAGGTGGCGGCGGCGGAGGTGGTGGTGGTGGAGGGGGAGGTGCCGGGGCCGATGGAGTTTCAGCAATACCTGCGCTGGTAACAGTGCTGGTACTCCGTCGCTTGGAGTGCCCTGCACCCCTGGTTTCCTCTATGTCCTCGAAACGAGATGCAACTGCCTCAAGCCTAATCATACGATGTCAGCTCCCATAACAGTAGCTTCCACAATGATGCACACCGCTTGATTATAGTGGCCAACGAGTGAAGCCCTTGAGCAGATGATGACATATTAAGTACTAAGCACTGACTTCCGGGCAAGGAAGGAAAACTTTGGAAGGCCCAAGCTATAACTCTGTGCGATAAATGCGTAAGATGGGAAGCTTAACAGAGAGAGCTCTGGAACGTTTGCGTAGGGCTACTCACGAGTTATGTAAGTTACGACCTTGTGAACCGCTGCGCGACTTCCCCACGCCGGACTATTCCGGAGTCCGACATAGCTTCAGCGGATGATTTCTCTACTTCATGACTAAATTAGACACTCAAGGGGTCTCACTGAATGCTTGGACAGAAGCTGCCTTCCTTCATATATGTAATGTGTCTTCCAAGGTATGGACAATCACTTCTCCTGCACTCTGAGGTCGCAGTCCTTCTCTTGGTCTCGTGCTCTCGCCTTCCTCTTTGACTTCTTCCGTCGTTGACGTTCTCTTTCTTGCTGCTTCGCGCGTTGCAGTTCACCCTTTGATAGGCCAGGGTTGTATAGTTTGTCCAGCTATAATTTCAATCGGGGCGTCAGTGTTTGATAAGAATGAAATTCAACTGGATAAGCCCATCTATGCAGGCATGATAAGATGATTGTTCAGAAATACACGCCTTTTCAAGAAGTAATCGCCTAGCAAGCATACGATTTGTTTGGAGTGAACGAGTTTCTTGGCATGCTACACGAAAACCAGTGGGTTTGTGAAGAAGTTGGACATTATTCTCGGTCTTATTGATAGATTGTCCTCCAGGACCACTGCCTTGATGATAGGTCAATGAATACTCCACCTGAGAGAGCGGTTTTCACGCACCTCTAACGAACGATTCCTCAATGTCATCCTCACGCAAATCCGGAATCTTCCGCTCTCGATGGGCTCTCTTGAGGGCGGGGAAATTACGTGGGGTATTGGCACTACGCTGAGCAGCAGGTTCTGTACTAAAGGTTAGCTCAGTGATCCATTGTGCACTTGTTGGCCGTGAAATGAACCTTTGCTCGTCCTTCTCTAGTTTCCGCGCTCGTCTACTGGAAGGCATGGGAGGTGGGTTCTTAATACTGTCGTTTTCTCCAAGCTCAGTGTCCTCCGTGAACCGGAGGTCTATAACACAAATCAGAGACTTCGGAGGTTCGACCACATGTCACATACTCCAAGCTTCTTGTCCATCTTTAGACTTTGTTATACGAGCTTGCACGACATTTCTGCGTAATGTGGTTGCGAGCTCGTGGGCAAACTGGACTTTCTCTTGAACCAGTTTCACGTCATTTCGTGCGGAGCTGGCCAAAAACAGTGTTTCTGTTCGCATCTTGTGCCGAAATGCTGAGAACCAAATTCCTAAGTTCCATATTTATGATCCTCAAGTGTGTACAAACCTTTTTGTAAGGGCTCATCGCCTATGAACCTAGATGAGATGGTGGTCCACTGAAGAAAAACAAGACGACCTACCATAGAATGTAGAAGCTGAAGCACGTAGTAAGTCACGGTACGCCGAGCGCGCACTTGCTCTGAGTGCTGGCGTTACAGACATGGCCGTTTGTCAAGTTGCCACGACAGGCTCAAGTTGAAGCATAACGGGAAGTCCCGACGTCGATCAGAAAACGCACAATCCAAAAGGGGAATTAGGGCGTAAGACGCGCTCCTTTTCTGGACGTGTCGCGTCCTTACTCAATCTAACGAAAACATGTCTTCTCCCTAACAGCCCAATAAATCGCCCAGCGGACCAATAATTACAAAATTGAGGTCCTAGAGGAAGCAGCGGCTAAATACGCGTACTCCAGCGCGTACTGAGTGAATATATTTGCGGTCCTTTGAGTATAACTGCCATTTTTCAAGGATGAACCTGCACACTCACTTGCGCCTTAGTTTTTGGGATTTTTCATGAGTATTTCACTTATCGTAAATAAATCCACTCACCGGACAGAATGGCGAAGTAGTGGGACCCTCTGCGTGGAGTAAAATGGAGTCGATAAACGTATCTCAATTATCGACTCACGTGACTCTCGCGAATTGAGTTTGTTGACTGCTCAACGCGCCCTCGGAGTTTTAACACATCCCTCTCTCAAACCACTACCATCTCCAACACATTTATCCCGCCAGTTATTCCGGTACTTTCTGAGTCTCGCAATTAGCACAGACAACAACAAGAACACTTGCAACACTTTTACAATCGCTCGCAACATGTCCAGGAAAGTTAGTGCAGCAAAATCAGGGTCTAAGAAGGGTAGGCCTTCTCCCACCCATCCATCTTGGGTAGATATGATCAAGGTCAGTCGATCAATATTCTGCCGCCCCCTGCTCCCTCCTGTATATCTTCTTGGTTCGATATCGAGCATGATAGAAAGGGTGAGGCATCCGCACCCAGGGCACTATAAATGGCAGGCTCCAGGGGTAGTATATGCCATCGCGGGCAACATTCATATTTCGTCTTCGAATGGCTTAAGGGACCTTATATCATGCATTTCGCATCGTGGGAGTGCTGCAAGACATGAAACAATTCTTCTAACAAAAGATATTGCTAAATAGGAGTGCATCGCTGCCCATCCTGAGGACGCCCGCTCTGGCGTTTCCCGCCCCCAGATTAAGAAGTGAGTTCGAATATTCTATCGCAACCGAGAAATATTCACAATGTCTCAGATTCGTCGAGGAGAAATACAAGATCGTCTTTGACAATACTCAAGTGAGTCATTTGAAGAAGGCCATCGGCAACGGGGCCGACAAGGGGACTTTTGTCTTGCCCAAGGGTAAGACGTGATTTTGCGGCTCACAACCCAGCTTCGTGTTGATGGCCGTTTAGGACTTTCCGGTCGGGTGAAGCTGCCTCCTAAGGCTGCAAGGGCCGCTGATACCTCTGCCTCCAAGGAGGTCCGTGCACCTATCTGACCTGAGCACGTGATGTGGTGGTTAACATGGTGTGAGCAGAACAAGCCCGCAAAGACTGTGCCTAAGCCGGCTACCAAGTCGCGCCCCGCGAAGACTGCGACTACGAAGGCTACAACCGCCAAGGTTACCACAGCCAAGAAGCCAACCACCAAAGCGAAGGCGGCTACAACGGGCAGATCCGCAGTCACTAAGAAACCTGCAGCTCAAACTGCTGCGAAGAGTACAGCGACGAAGTCTGCAGCTACCAAGGCAAAAGCTGCCCCTGCACCGAAGAAGACGGTAACTGGCAAGAAATCTGCACCTGCGAAGAAGACTACTCCCTCATCTAAGCGTGGCGTCGCAAAGAAGGTCGGATCATTTGCTAAATTATTACACTTTGCAAGTCACTCACTTTTCACTTTCAAAATTCTAGGCCATAACTGGGACGAGCTCACCCGCTAAAGCCAAAGCTGCCGCCGCCAAGAAGACCACCGCCAAGAAACCTGCAGCCAAGGCAACGACCTCAACGACGAGCAGGAAGAAGGTTCGCAAATAATTAGAATTCACTGTAACGTCAGCAATTGACTTGACGGGGACTAGGTAACGAGGAAATAAATGGCTCCCCGGCCGTTATCGATATACTTGTCCTGCCTGACCTGATCTTGTGATACACTAAGGTGTAGAATCTAGTTTGTCTATTCCACGTCTTCCGTACAGATTCCTTTGCCCGACTGGTTACCTTTCTTATTACCTGTTCCCTTTCTCGTATTTGATTTGTGTTGTAATTTATTGGGTCGCACAACCTGCCCGCCTCTTGAGTCAAACTAATTCTCGTACTACTGCGCCTAGCAGTAAGACGAATGAAAGTGGGTCACGATGGTACGAGGCTGGCGTGTGGACCAATGTGTGCCTATGTGTGGATATGTACATGCCACATCCCGGATAGGGGGATCGCTTGTCAACGTCTTCCATTACTGCATAGTCGAACAAGAAAGTCTCGGAACTAGGAGCGCCGGCGTTACCGTACGTGCCCAGGGCCAGCAAGTACATGTGAGATTATATAACTTCCCTCAGTTGGATTCTTTAGGTTGCAGTTAGGGGCCGGCGCCCGGCTCTACGAGTCGGAGATTACCGAGAAGTTAACTCTGAGTTACTTACCAAATTCGTTATCTCCCAAACAAAGCAGTGTCACTTACTGCTTGTAGTTCACTTGAAGGGTCGAACGTTGGACAAGCACCTACTGCACTGTGTTGTGGTACGACTTCGAGGAGGGACATGTCCAAGCAGCCAGGTCGCATGCAGTCGCCGTATCGTTACTCGCATCAACACCAACCATCCCGCTCAGCCTATCCCACATTCCTCTCTTTACAAGATACGCTCAAGCTGCAATTGACATGGGCATCCAAGGGTATGCTAGACGCTTTTCGGTGGGATGTAGTTGTGAAGACGGCTACAAGGTACGTTCTATCCACTGTCCTGTCTGCGTTTTGCCTTCCTACACAGAATTCCTCGGAAACCTCACAGCGACCGTGAAATTCGCTCAAACATTTTCAAGTCACTGCTGCTCAATTCTATATCATTGACCTCGATATATGCGTTTGACTTACTTCTGCAACCTCTCGTGCACAACCACCCGAGCTGGCTTCACCGCAATGTTGGGTGGTTCTATCGCGTCCTCTGGCTCCTTCCGGTTGTCGGAGTGTCTTACTATCTTAATGTACGTGCATGACCTTGTCTCGAGGAGTTTCTTCAGTCAGAAACGAACCGTAATCATTACCAACTTTCTCTATTCAGAGCTCCTGGTGCAACCTTATCGCGAAACGGTCATTTGTCCTTCAGCACGGGAACCGCGCGGCACACCAGCAACCAGTTACCTACAACGGTATGCTGACCATGCTCGCGACGTCTGCATACCGTGCTGTCATGATTCTTACCTCTGTCGTTGTGTCGTTCGCATTGGGATCAATCCCGTTTGCCGGATCATGGATCAGTTTTGCATTCATGTGCTGGGTTAATGCGTCAGTATATCAGGTGCCGATTGATTCTCGGCAGGTCTAACCTCTTTTTATCTGGTTCAGATATTATTGCTTCGAGTAAGTTGACTCAGATATGACCGCCCCCACTGAAGCATGGGAACCTCAGGTTTGTATGGGTGGCGCGGAGCTCATCCTTGGCCCAGAGAGTGCGGCATCTAGAAGAACGGTGGGCGTACTACTTCGCATTTGGTTTTCCGTCCGCTGCGATCTGCACTTGGGGAAGCGGACTAGCGAATGCTGCCCTTTTCGCACTCATGTTCCCCGCAGTACGTTTCATAATCGTTTATACTTTCTTATTTGAAGCACTGCAGCTGATTTATTGTCCAGTTCATCATCATGGCCATGCGCGCGCAGCCCGTCCCGAAGGACCCTTACAATCCTGCTCCGTCCATGGAGACCGACGTCGTGCGCTTTCCTTCGCCGCTCGTTCCGATTAGGATGCCAGTATTTGCGATCGTCATTTGGCTGAATGATCTCATCGTCCAGGTGTTAAGCATCAGTGGTAGCGTGGGGGCTCGACATCGGAGAACGTCAAGCGAAACTACCGAACAAGCAGAAGAAGGGGTAGGTGTTGAACTCAGGAACATCAATCGTACCGGTCCAGCGAGAGGGTATTCCCCAGCGGTTCAAGGAAAGAGGCTTGGAGACAGGTTGCAGAGTAACGGAAAGGCGCCTGTTGCTGGGAGGCGAAAGAAGGATTGATGAATTTTTTTCACAGCACACGACCACGGTAACTGGGACTCATACTCGCATGCCATTTGGCTAATATCACTCGCAACTTCACGATTCCATGTTTTTATATCACTTTGGCAATAATGATGATATCACCTGGAGAAGCTGGGGCGAAAGCAACGTGATTTAAGAGTCCCGGAGCGGGGCACGGTCGCCTGTACGCAATGTACTGGTCCTTTACCCAAAACCTGCCCATTCGACAGAGAAATAGGATACAACCTTCGTTTCATCATTCCATTCGCATAGCAAATGAGCCTTCTTTGTCCCAGTGCCAAGACGGCCGTGTGCGACGATTTCCATTGGACGGAGAGCGGCACCTGGAGCATCGATGACCGATGCGACAAAGTGCGAATGATAACGGAGGGGGTCACCTGAGAAGATAAAACACATGGAGAAACGTAGGTCAGCACGTATCTCTGATTTATTGCTGGACAACGAAAATGACTACGCTTTCCGGGGACAGATGTAGGTGGTGGAACGGAAAGACAGGAAGGACAACATACCAGGATAGACAAGGTACTCGCCACCAAATCTTATGCCCACTCCCATGTAAAATCCTTGCTCCCACAAGCTGCGAAAGACGCCGCAGCGTGCGCGCTCTTGTAAAGTCGATGGATACTTCCATATGCCAGCTTCGATACTTGAGTGCAAATGGGACTGTGGCGCGTACCACGCCAACCTAGATGAGGATGCAGGAACATGGACGGTGTAAGGTGCAGATGGCATTACGACTGCTCTGTCTGGGGATTCTTCGACGGCAAGCTGTGAGGGATTTTCAGATATGGGAGGAGGAGATGGAATATCATCCGTAGGAAAGTTGGGAGCTGCATTGACTGTTGCGCGAGCACGACGCTCTTCTCGTTCTTTGCGTTTGCGCTGGGCACTTTCGGACATGGCGCGATTGGCATTCGAAGCTTCGATAGATTCTTTCTCTTCCGTTAAAGCTATTTGTTGCTTCGCGTCGCTGAGGCGCTCTTCTTGCCATAGTTTCAGGACCGATGAAGATGGGGAGTGGTGAGCACTGGGATCGTCCACTAATACGGCAATTCCTAGACAGATGGATCGCGACTGGGATGGAGTGCATAGATGTGAAGGTGACAGTAACTAACCATTTTCAACGAGGAGAACGACTTCCTCTGGCATCAACTGGAGAGGTAATCCTAAGAATACATTCTGGGAGGACAGGTGCGGAAGAGTTCCAGTGAGGATGCCACAAATATGGTGATGTGACCGTAGGGTGTTGATATCTACTCGTACAATATTAAAAACTGCGATCAGATACGTTGATGACTTACCATCGACGTCCCACACGTAGGCTCTGAAATTTGACACTCGAAGTAGTATGGGGAGGGTCATTCCTGCGGTTGACGCGGGACGACAAGCCTGGGCCCGGACAGCTTGCGAGGGGTTTTTGTAAGTTACTAAACACGTACGGCTTACGTAGGTTAACTCATCCAGCGCTCTTTCACTCGGGCTGCAGACACTTCCATGAATAAGTTATCTGCCGCAGACTTGAAGAAGTTACCTGAAGAAGAGACCCTATTGTTCTTATTCATGGCGAGCTGCTAGGCATCATGGATGCAGCCCTTTTGTCTCTGCAAGTTTCTCCTTTCCTTTTACCGATGTTTACTAACCACAGATACGCGCGGAGGTTGTTGTTAAAAACTCATGGTCATTGATTACAGAGTTACTATAAATTCAGCTCTTATGAACTCTGTCCTGACAGTTTGTCCGAACGTGTCCCGGAGAGCGTGTCCGGGCTTTTTATTCTGGAACCGAACCCACCCCTGAAATTCGAGATACTTATATTGGGTGGGCCATTTTTGCGGTTGACTCTGGAGGACAAGGGTCACAAGGCTTTCATAGTACGTTATGCATTATGGCCTGACTCGACCACATGACTCCCCTGCGCCGTGCGGGATGCCGCGTCGATATCATAGATAACTGAGTAGAACATTGTAGCTGTCTTCAATCATCCATCAAATATCGAGCTGTCGTAAAACAACATATGGCTGCCAATGTACAAGATGTTATCATGCTCGTAGGGGACTCCCTCACTCAGGGTGGATGGGCACAAGGAGGCTTCGCACAATTACTTGCAGGTGCGAAGATCACAGACACCTGGTGAAACTAGATATTGAGACTGCGACGTATAGAAAGATACGTTCGGAAGCTCGACGTCCTCAACCGTGGCTTCGGAGGTTATCAAACAGACTGGGCAATTCCAGTTTGTGAGCAGGTGAAACCTCCTTCCCGGGGTGATGACAAAGTGTTCTCAATAAATTTATAACAGGTTTTTGCTAAGCAGCATGAGCAGCATCACGTCCCAAACGTCAAGTTACTCACAATATGGTATGGCGCCAACGATGCTGCACCTGCTCCCAGCCCACAGCACGTCCCAAGAGACAGATACAAGGAGAATTTAAGCCATCTTATTCAAATGGTGAAATCGCCGACCTCAGCGTACTATTCCCCCGAGACTCGTATAATCTTGATTACCCCGCCACCGGTAAATACAACGCAGTGGGATATGCCCACCAGTCCGCGTGTATTCGAGACTACGAAGGCGTATGCGGAGGCTGTTAAGGAAGTAGGTGAGAAAGAGAATGTGCCCGTCGCGGACATCTGGACAACCATATTTGATGGTGCTGGTCGAAGTGAGGATGGATGCACAAAATACCTGTCCGATGGGTTACATCTGAACAGCGATGGATACAACGTACGTATAAATTGGTTTCTGATCTGGCAAGCTTGCTTACATTCATCATAGATTGTCTTCCGGGCCATCGTCGACATCATAGAACGCGTGTATCCTGAACTGAACCCAGAAGGAGTGAAGTTGCAAGATGTGTTCATGCCGTGCGTGCTCTTTGAATGTATTTCCTACTGTGGGATGCTGATGTGGTTCGCTTGCAGTTGGGACGAGGTGAATGTACAAAATCCAGGACCGTCTCTGGTGAAACGGAATGCACAGCTCTAGATTATACATATATGGTGACTGTGGATATGGAACTGATTTGTCTTAGACTGTCACATGCCGTTTCAAATGTTCGAAGCTTCCCCTGTTGCGAGGAGATTGAAGCTTGTACATTTTAGCATAAATTCAACTTTCTGCGTACTCTTCCGAAAACGAAGGAGCGAGGCTGCAGCAAAACAGTACCCACCTACTTCGGAAGTGGCGACTGCCTAGCAGACCTTTCTTGCTGTGGCCACTAGCATCAGCAAAATGTGGGGTGACGATCAACGGTCACCCATCTTTAAAATTGATTGCTCTGAAAAATCATCTGGCACACTGCGACCATCAAGGCTCAGCAAACCGACATGGCAGGATGTAGAGGGCATTCTGATAGCTCCATCTGGGGGTTCTTCAATGGAAAGCTGTGAGGGATGTTCAGACATGGGAGCTAAGGTGGGCCATATTCTGTAGCTGAAGGTGGGGAGCCGCATTGGCTTCTCGTTCCTTGTGTTTGCGCAGTGGGTCCCTATCGAACTTTGAAATTTGTATACTAATCGCACCATGCCTGAAGGTGCTCAGCGGATGAACTTTGTCAAGCAAGGCGCGATGAGCATTCAAAGCTTCGGTAGATTTTTCTCTTTCATTAGAGCTATTTGTTGGTCGGCGTCGCTGAGGTGCTCTTCTTGCCATAAGGTCTGGACCGATGAAGACTAGCCGTAGTGATTCCTAAACATACTAGATCACAGCTGGGATAGATATAAAAGTCATAGTGTAAAAGTAACCAACCATTTTCGACGAAGATAACGATTAGCCAAAAAGGTAATCCAAAGAACACAGTCTGGGGGGACAGGTGCGGAAGAGTTCCAGACCTCCAGTGAAGCTGCTATAGGCCCGTGGTGATATCTACTACTCGTACGAGATTAAGAGGCGATCAGAATTATTAGATACGTCGACAACTTACCGTGACGCAACACGCATTCAATATTGACCAATGCGATCGTGGTGTTATTTATGTACTGCAGTCTCAGCGGGATCCCACACGTAGGCTTTGAAATTCGAGACATATCGGGCGGGTCATTCCTGCGGTTGTCGGGATGACCAGGGTCACAAGGCTTTCATAATACGTTATGCATTATGGCCTAACTCGACCACATGACTCCCCCGCACTGTGCCCGGATACCGCGTCGATATCATAGATAAATGCGTAGAACATTGTTATCTGTCTTCAATCATTCATCAAATATCCAGCTGTCAAGGAGAAAAAATGGCTGCAAATGTACAAGATGTTATCATGCTCGTAGGGGACTCCCTCACTCAGTTTGGATGGGCACAAGGAGGCTTCGCACAATTACTTGCAGGTGCGCAGACCAGAGACGCCTGATGAAACTAGAACATTGAGACTGTGACGTATAGATAGATACGTTCGGAAGCTCGATGTCCTCAACCGCGGCTTCTCAGGTTATCAAACAGACTGGGCGATTCCAGTTTGTGAGCAAGTGAAACATCCTCTTCGGGGGGATGATTAAGTGTTCTCAACAAATTTATAACAGATTTTTGCTAAGCAGCATGAGCAGCATCACGTCCCGAAGGTTAAGTTACTCACAATATGGTTTGGTGCCAACGATGCTGCGCCTGCTCCGTTCCCACAGCACGTCCCGAGGGACAGATACAAGGAGAATCTAAGTCATCTTATTCAAATGGTGAAATCGCCGACTTCAGCGTACTATTCCCCCGAGACCCGCATTATCTTGATCACCCCACCACCGGTAAATACAACGCAGTGGATTATGCCCACCAGTCCGCGTGTATTCGAGACCACGAAGGCGTATGCGGAGGCTGTTAAGGAAGTAGGTGAGAAAGAGAAAGTGCCTGTCGCGGACATCTGGACAACCATATTTGATGGTGCTGGTCGAACTGAGGAGGGATGCGCAAAATACCTGTCCGACGGGTTACATCTGAACAGCAATGGATACAGCGTACGCATAAACTGGCTTCTGATCTGGCAAGCTTGCTCACTTTCATCGTAGATTGTCTTCCAGGCGATCACCGACATCGTAGAACGCGTGTATCCTGAACTGAACCCAGAAGGAGTGAAGTTGCAAGATGTGTTCATACCGTGCGTGCTCCGAGTCTTTGAATGTATTTCTGCTGTGGGATGCTGATGCCATTTGCTTGCGACAGCTGGGACGAAGTGAATGTACAGAATCCAGGACCGTCTCTGGTGAAACGGAATGCAGAGCTTTAGATTATAGATGGTGATCATGAATATGGAACTAACTTCAAGTTGTCTTAGACTATCACATACCTGTTTCAAAGTTCGCAGCTTCCCCTGTCGTGGGGAGGTTGAAGCTTGTATCTCATACATGCCATGAAGTACATAATTATTTTCTCACAGTTCTTCGCGGGATGTCACATCAGTTTCATATGCTTAGAATAATTGGCCATTGCTGTTCCTGGGACCTGCAGATATCCACCACACCGGCAACCCGAATACCAAGCAGGCGAACAACAGGGAGACGCATTTGGGTGAACGCATTTCTGCGATCATCCATCGAATACCCATCTTTAGGAAAAATATGGCCGCCAATGTACAAGATGTTATCATGCTCGTAGGGGACTCCATCACCCAGAACGGATGGGAGCGAGGAGGCTTTGCACAATTACTCGCAGGTGCGAAGATCACAGATGCCTGATGAAACTAGATGTTGAGACTGTGACGTATAGAAAGATACGTTCGAAAGCTCGATGTCCTCAACCGTGGTTTCTCAGGTTATCAAACGGACTGGGCAATTCCAGTCTTTGAGCAGGTGAAAGATCCTTTTTTCGTAGAATGATCAAGTATCTGAACAAATTTGTAACAGATTTTTGCCAAGCAGCACGAGCAGCACCACGTCCCGAAGGTTAAGTTACTCACAATATGGTTTGGCGCCAACGATGCTGCGCCTGCTCCCAGCCCACAGCACGTCCCGAGAGACAGATATAAGGAGAATCTCAGTCACCTTGTTCAAATGGTGAAATCGCCGACCTCAGCGTACTATTCTCCCGACACCCAGATTATCTTGATCACCCCGCCACCAGTAAATACGAAGCAATGGAATAGGCCTGACAATCCTCGTGTATTTGAGACTACAAAAGCATATGCGGAGGATGTTAAGGAAGTAGGCGAGAAAGAGAATGTTCCCGTTGCGGACATCTGGACATCGATATTCGATGCTGCTGGTCGAAGTGAGGAGAAATGTGCAAAATACCTGTGGGATGGGCTACATCTCAACAGCGATGGTTACAACGTACGCGCAAACTTGTTTCAGTTCTGGAAAGCTTGCTCATTTTCATGAAAGATTGTCTTTCAGGATGTCATTGATATCGTAGAACGTGTGTATCCTGAACTGAAGGCAGAAGGTGGGAAGTTGCAAGACGTCTTCATACCGTGCGTGGTCTTTGAATTGTTTCCTGCTGGATGCTAATGCCATTTGCTTTGCAGTTGGAGGGAATTGAATGTACAGAATCCAAGACCGTCTCTGGTGAAACGGAATGCACGTTTTTAGACGATAGATGGTATTGCGGATGTGAACTATCACATATTCGATCGAGACTTTCCCGGGGGGTTGACTTGTACACTTGAGCATACATAGAAATTCAACTCTCGGTGGACTCATTCGAAAGGGAAGAAACGACTGCATTTCCATCTATAAGGTCCGACTGCGGAGGTAGGCCTTACTGGCTCTGTCGCAAGTCATCAGCAAAACGTGAGGATGATGAGGGCCGGTAATCATCGAGAAAACATCTATACTGTGATCCTCGAGGTTCCGCAAACCGAGATGGAGGCGCAACCTGCTTAGACAGGACCGAAAGGTAGGGTGTTTCAACGGTGTTAGAACTTGGAGTGAATGCGTCCTCGCTCTTCAGTGTCCTGACTCCTGACGTCCATTATATTGTGGACAGGAGCTATGTCTTGACTTCTGCATCAATATCGGAATCCGGCTCTAATCTCTTGAATTCCTGCTCTACAGCGCTAGCAAAAATGCGACAAAAGTTGTCAAAGGAGAGTGATGAGTCACAACGCTGGTGAGTGAAACTCTGAATTAACCGACCATTTGTCCCCAGGGGACCCGTGCGCAGAGGATGTTGTGTATGGTATCCTCTACACGATTAGGCAGCTCAAGGATATCACGATTCCATGGACGGGCCAGTAATAATGTCTGCAGAGCGTGCTTTGCCGGCGAATACTGGACCAGCTTATCATTTGTACGTGCTGATTACTGGCAGCAGGTCACAAAGTCCTTCTACCTTGATTTCATACGTGAAACATATCTCCTCGTGCTGCAGTCTCACCTCTGTAAGGTCTGTCTAAGAGAGGCTAATAGGATCACTTCTGTGGCTCATGATGAATTGATGCATGAGGCTTGCAAAAGTTTGAAGGGTCGTGACAAGGTATGACAACCAGGCGTCACGGGCAACGAGTGTTTTCCTGTTATGGGGCACGGGGGTATGCGAGGTCTAACGGGACAGATAGTCCTGGTATTAGTCCAACGGTTGTGCAATCGCAGCATATTCCATTTTACTGAGACGCTACACAAGGCTAGTCTCCCCTAGCCAGCCCAAGTTTATAGACGAAGTGGTAAGGAGATAGTGCTTTCGTAAGTTATCACGATCATCATTGACTCGTAAGCACGTAAATATTTACATAAATAATGAGAATCACAAACTCGGTTCTTCGCCGACTATCTTCAATGATTCTATTAGGGTCTGCCTACAGGAGACTAGTTCTTCGCCGGATGCCGCGCGCGCATCAATTTCATATTTATGCGTAGAAGAACACTGGGAACTGCTGTTCCTATAAGAAGGCTACCCTACTACGCCAGGCGACCCGAATAAAACCAGGAAGGAGGCATTTGGGTGAACGCGTTTCTGCGATCATCCATCGAATACCGATCTTTCGGAAAAATATGGCCGCCAATGTACAAGACGTTATCATGCTCGTAGGGGACTCCATCACTCAGAATGGATGGGAACAAGGAGGCTTCGCACAACTACTCGCAGGTGCGCCGATTCTAAACGCCTGGTAGAACTAGGCTCTGATCGTGACTTATAGAAAGATACGTTCGGAAGCTCGATGTCCTCAACCGTGGCTTCTCAGGTTATCAAACTGACCAGGCAATTCCAGTTTGTGAGCAGGTGAAAGGTCCCTTTTTTCGGGGAACGATCAAGTATCTGAACAGATTGTCGTAGATTCTTGCCAAGCAGCACGAGCAGCATCACGTCCCGAAGGTTAAGTTACTCACAATATGGTTTGGCGCCAACGATGCTACGCCTCCTCCTTTCCCACAGCACGTCCCAAGAGACAGATACAAGCGGAATCTAAGCCATATTGTTCAAATGGTGAAGTCACCAACCTCGGCGTACTATTCCCCCGACACCCGCATTATCTTGATCACTCCACCACCAGTAAATACGAAGCAATGGAATAGACCTGACGATCCTCGTGTATTTGAGACTACGAAAGCATATGCGGAGGCTGTTAAGGAAGTAGGTGAGAAAGAGAATGTTCCCGTTGCGGACATCTGGACATCGATATTCGATGCCGCTGGTCGAAGTGAGGAGAAATGTGCAAAATACCTGTGGGACGGACTACATCTCAACAGTGATGGATACAACGTACGCGCAAACTGGTTTCAGATCTGGAAAGCTTGTTCACCTTCATGAAAGATTGTCTTTCAGGATATCATCGATATCGTAGAACGCATGTATCCTGAACTGAAAGCAGAAGGTGGGAAGTTGCAAGACATGTTCATACCGTGTGTGGTCTCCCAGTGATTTTCTGATGGATGTTGATGCCATTTTATTTGCAGTTGGAAGGGACTGAATGTACGGAATCCAAGATCGTCTCCGGCGAAACGGAATGCACGTCTTTAGATGATAGGTGGTAATTGTGGATAAGGAACTGACTTGTCTTAGACTGTCACACACCTGTTTCACGAGATCTTATGCAGGCAAGGTACATAAATATTATTTAAATCGTAGCTGCGTCGGGCGTGCCCTTCCCCGACTCATTCTTTTCGGCGATATCGAAGAAGATGACTCCCCCCTGTATAACGCAGAGATGACTCACGTGAATAACAAATGAAGATGGACATTGCACACAGCAAGCATTTCCGACTTGATCTAGATCCGAACTTACAGATCATCACCAGCGCTGATACAGGAAGAACGACACTTCCTTGTATTAGGGTCTGGAGGCGCAACTTGCTTGGACAGGACCGACAGGTAGAGGGGTCATAGTGGTATTAGAACTTGGAGTGAATGCGTCCTCACTTTTCAGTGTCCTGACTCCTGACGTCCATTATATTGTGGACAGGAGCTATGTCTTTGGTTTCTGCAGCGATATCGGAATCCGCCTCTAATCTCTTGAACTCTCCAGTGCTCTACAGAGCTAGCGAGGATGCGACAAAAGGTTGTCACAGGAGAGTCATAAGTCGCAACGCTGGTGAGTGAAACTGAATTAACCGGCCATTTGTCCTCAGGGGACCCGTGCGCGGAGGATGTTGTGTACCCTCTACACGATCAGGCAGCTCAGGGAGATCACGATTCTATGGACGGACCAGCGATAATGTCTGCAGAGCGTGCTTCGCTGGCGAGTACTGGACCAGCTTAACTTTCGTGCTGATCACTGGCAGCAGGTCACAAGTCCTTTTGCGTTGATTTCATAGGTGAAACATGTCTCCTAGTGCTGTAGTCCCACATCTGTAAAGTCTGCCTAATAGACTAGTAGGATTATTTCTGCGACCGCTCATGATGCATTAATGCACGAAGCTTGTAAAAGTTTGAAGGGTATGAGGCGTCACGCCGACTCACGGGCAACGGGTGCTTAGCCAAGTTTATAGACGGAGATAGTGCTTTCGTAAGTTATTTGACTCCTAAGTACGTAGATATTTACATAAATCAGTCTCCTGAGAGTCACAAACTGGTTTTTCGCGGGATGCCGCACGCGCATCAGTTTCCTACTTGTGCGTAGAATAACACTGGCAACTGCTGTTCCTATAAGAAAGCTACCATACCACGCCAGGAGACCCGAATAAAACCAGGAAGGAGGCATTTGGGTGAACGCGATCCATCGAATACTCATCTTTCGGAAAAATATGGCTGCCAATGTACAAGATGTTATCATGCTCATAGGGGACTCCATCACTCAGAATGGGTGGGAACAAGGAGGCTTTGCACAATTACTCGCAGGTGCGCAGATTCCAAATGCCTGGTAGAACTAGACTCTGATCGTGACTTATAGAAAGATACGTTCGGAAGCTCGATGTCCTCAACCGTGGCTTCTCAGGTTATCAAACTGACTAGGCAATTCCAGTTTGTGAGCAGGTGAAAGGTCATTTTATCGGGGAACGATCGATTATCTGAACAGGTTGTCACAGATTTTTGCTAAGCGGCACGAGCAGCACTACGTTCCGAAGGTTAAGTTACTCACAATATGGTTTGGCGCCAACGATGCTACGCCTGCTCCTTTCCCACAGCACGTCCCGAGAGACAGATACAAGCGGAATCTAAGCTATCTTATTCAAATGGGGCAATCGCCAACCTCGGAGTACTATTCCCCCGATACCTGCATTTTTTATTTTTTATTTTGTATCATTGACTGCATGCGTTTTGGGATCATAAACATTGGTCCTGGCTTGCGCGGGGACAAGAACGCCGACTGAAGGCGAAGGTGGATGGGGTGGGTTTTTCTTTCTTTTCCTTTCTCCGT